>JAVKPL010011531.1:0-51906 GCA_032173675.1 Gastrolobium villosum | reverse complement strand
TTTCACGTTTGAGTTTCTTTTTGGATGTTGCTTCGATCTTGATCATTTCTCTTTGTTATCATCAAAACTATGTTGACGTGGAATGTACGTTGTATTCATATCATCACTTTGACTCATCAATCTCCCCCTTTTTGATGATGACAAACTTTAAATTGAGAAAGAGAGTTAGTGTTGCATAAATCCATTTAATTGAAATGTAGTACTCCCCCTAGGTTCATGGCATAGGTTATTTCAATTATTAACTTTAAGTATCTCCCCCTATTTACCTTGCAACTTGACTAATTGAATATTTCGCAATTTAGTATATTGTTCTACCAGTTTTTCAACAACAAAAGAATACTCCAAAATCGAAACAAGTAAGCAGGTAATAACCTAATCCAATGACGTGTCAAGGAACATATGATTCATATCATTAAGCATATAATAAACATTGACAGTACTCAAAACACAAGTTTAATCAAAAAAGAAGAGTACTTCTTTTGGATTAGCTTGAAATCTAGCACACATGCACACACAAAACATAATATCGGGCCTACTTGCGGTTAAATATAGAAGTGAACCGATCATACCTCGATATTTAGTGATTTCTATGGATTTACCTCCTTCATCCTTGTCTAAAGAACAAGATGTACTCATGGGAGTGTCAATGGCCTTGGAGTTGTCCATTCCAAATTTCTTTAATAACTCCTTACAATATTTAGCTTGATTGATGAATATCCCATCCTTGTGTTGCTTTATTTGGAGACCGAGAAAGAAGTTGAGTTCTCCCATCATAGACATTTCAAATTCGCTTTGCATGAGATTAGCAAACTCTTCACAAAGATAAACGTTAGTGGCACCAAAGATAATATCATCAACATAAATTTGTGCAAATAATAGATGATTATCTTTCCTTTTTATGAAAAGAGTTGTGTCCACTTTTCCTCTTGAAAAACCTTTTTCTAATAGGAATTTGCTTAATCTTTCATACCATGCTCTTGGAGCTTGCTTTAAACCATATAAGGCTTTTTTAAGTTTAAAGACATGGTTAGGTAAATTATGATCCTCAAAACCGGGAGGTTGATCAACATATACTTCTTCTTGAATATATCCATTTAAAAAAGCACTTTTGACATCCATTTGAAAGAGTTTAAAATCCATTATACATGCAAATGCAAGTAACAATCTAATTGCTTCTAATCTAGCAACGGGAGCATAAGTTTCATCATAATCAATTCCTTCCTCTTGATTATATCCTTTAGCAACAAGTCTAGCTTTGTTTCTAGTTATTATGCCATTTTCATCAAGCTTGTTCCTAAAGACCCATTTGGTTCCAATTATTGGATGATCATTTGGTTTTGGCACAAGTTCCCAAACTTGATTCCTTTCAAATTGATTTAGTTCTTCTTGCATTGCCAAGAACCAATGTTCATCAATAATTGCTTCATTTATGGTCTTAGGTTCAATTTGAGAAACAAAAGCTAAATGATTACAAATATTTCTTATTGAGTTTCTAGTAGTTACCCCTTTAGATATATCACCAATTACCACATCAATGGGGTGTCCTCTTGCTACTCTCCAATCTTGTGGAAGGTTGTTTCCATCATTGGTTTGTTGACTAGGTGTTTCTTCATCGTTTGCTTCCTTTTCTTTTTGCCTTTCATTTTCCTCTTTGTCATTCAAGTTTATGTTTTCCATGCTTCCTACGATATCATCATCACAAAGTTCCTTTCTAGGCAAGGCATTGTTAGATTCATTAAATACAACATGAATAGATTCTTCAATGACCATTGTTCTTTTGTTATAGATTCTATAAGCTCTACTTGTGAGTGAATATCCTAGAAATATGCCTTCATCAGCTTTAGAGTCAAATTTGCCAAGGTTTTCTTTTCCATTATTTAGAACAAAACATTTGCAACCAAAGACATGAAAATATGAAATATTGGGTTTTCTCCCTCTGTAAAGTTCATAAGGAGTTTTCTTTAAAATAGGTCTGATTAAAGCACGGTTCATAACATAACATGCGGTGCCAACGGCTTCCGCCCAAAAATATTTTGGAAGGTTATTTTCATTTAACATGGTTCTAGCAAGTTCTTCTAATACACGATTTTTCCTTTCTACAACTCCATTTTGTTGTGGAGTCCTAGGAGCGGAAAAATTATGTTCAATACCATTTTCTTCACAAAAGAGTTCGAAATCTTGATTTTCAAATTCTCCGCCATGATCAGTTCTAATTGAAACAATATTTGAAGCTTGTTCATTTTGAATGAGTTTGGCTAGTCTCTTGAATGATTTAAAAGCATCGCTTTTATACGTAAGAAATAATGTCCAAGTATAGCGAGAATAATCGTCCACAATGACCAAAGCATAGTAATTGCCACCAAAGCTCATAGTTCTAGTTGGTCCAAAAAGATCCATATGTAAAAGTTGTAAAGGCTTTGTGGTAGAAACAATATTTTTTGATTTAAAGGAAGCCTTTACTTGTTTTCCCATTTGACAAGCATCACAAACTTTATCTTTTTCAAATTTGAGCTTTGGCAATCCAATTACTAAGTCTAAGGATATCAATTTACTTAATTGACCCATGCCAATGTGTGCTATTCTTCTATGCCATAGCCAAGAGTCATCTTCCTTACTAATCAAACATTTATCGTCATTTGAAGGCATACCATCTAAGTCTATCATATAAATGTTATCCACTCTATGACCAATAAACTTAACTTGCCCATCAAGTATACTTTCAATTTTACAAGAGGTTGAGTCAAAAATGACTCTATAATTTTTGTCACATAATTGACTAATGCTAAGCAAGTTATGTCTAAGGCCCTCGACGAGTAAAACATTTTCTATAGAGATAGAGAAGGAATTACCAACTTTTCCGATGCCGAGTATCTTTCCTTTGTTGTTATCACCATAGGACACATGTCCATGCTCTTTCTTTGTGAATGATTGAAATTTAGTTACATCTCCCGTCATGTGACTTGAGCACCCACTATCCAAGTACCACTTGGAGCTCTTAGCTTTCAAACAAACCTACATCACAAAGTCAAGATTTAATCTTTGGTACCCACATCGTGTTGGGTCCTTGTGTGTTAGTCTTGGGCGTAGTTCCCTTAGGAACCCATACTTTCCTTTGCCCTTTAATACCATTTCTTCTAATTTTACAAGTGGAAGCACTATGACCTTTTCCACCACAATGAAAGCATTTAATGAATGGACTACTTGACATGTAGGATGGAGAAATGAAAAAGTTTTTATATGATTTTTCTTGTGTGCTAGTGTCAAAGCCTAAACCGGATTTGTTAAACATGCATCTTTGTTTACCAAGCAATACATTTAAGTTATCTCTTCCACATGTGAATTTGCTTAGAATTCCATTTAAATCATCAATTTCATTACTTAGATCTTTGCATGATGTACATGATGATGAAGATGCATGATCATTTGAAGATAGGCATTTGATGCAACCAATGCTAGCATCAAGTAATTTGAGAGTTTCATTTTCATCCTTTAATTCTTTAATCTCATTTTCTAAAGATGCAACTTGTTTTTCCAAACAACTAATAGTTTTTCTTGATGCTCTAAGATTTTTAACATGTTTTAGAGTTTCATTATGCATTTCTTCAAACATGTCAGACAACTCATCATATGAAGGGGAAATAGTAGAGCAAGAAGAGTTTACCTCGGTTTCGGATTCATTTTTGTCCTCATTTGCCATTAGACATATATGTTGGGTTTCTTTCCTTGATTTCTCCGATGGCCTTCCATCTTGCATGAAGCATAGGTTTGCTTCTTCCTTGGAGTCATCATCGGAGGAACTAGATTCGTCATCCCAAGCAAGATAAGCTTTCTTGAAGCTCCTTCTATCCTTGCCTTGCTTCTTTTCATGTTTGTCTTTCTTTTGAGCATTTGGACAATCCGATTTGTAGTGACCGACTTTTCCACATTCAAAGCAAGTGACGGTGAGTTGGGAGGATCCTTCATCTTTAGATCTTCTTCTAGGAGGAAATGATGATTTCTTTGTGAAATTCTTCTTAAAGAATTTTCCATACTTTTTTACGAAGAGACTCATTTCATCTTCATCAAGACCATTTTCGGAATCGCCATCTTCTTTTTCCTCATCCTTTTCTTTGCTTGGTGTTGAGGCTTTCAAGGCAATTCCCTTACCTTTTTTGATTGCTTGTTCCTTTAAGCTTATTCTGGCTAGCTCCATTTCATACTCTTGAAGCTTGCCGAACAAGGTTGCAAGATCCATGGTTTTTAGATCTTTTGATTCCGTAATGGCCGTCAACTTGGGTTGCCATTCTCTGTTGTGCACACTTCTCATTACCTTAGAAATCAACTCAAGGTTAGTAAAAGATTTATCTAAAGCATTTAAATGAGTGATAAGGTGTGTGAACCTTCTTTGCATACTTTGAATGCTTTCATTTTCATGAATCTCAAACATTTCAAATTCTCTAGTGAGTGCGTTTAATTTTGTGAATTTAACATCACTAGTTCCTTCATGGGTTATTTGAAGAATATCCCACATTTCCTTAGCATTCTTACAGTTTGAGACACGAAAGTATTCATCACGACCTAAGGCATTTGTGATCAAATTTTGAGCTCTAGCATTCCAATTTCCTTTCTTAATTTCATCATCACTATAATCATCTATATCTTTTGGAACATCTTCATTTTCCTTATTTTTCTCAGTAGGTAGTGTATACCCTTTTTCAACTATACTCCATACTCTTAAATCATTAGATTGAAGAAATATTTTCATTCGACTCTTCCAATAAGAATAATCGACGCCATTGAAAAATGGAGGTCTAGTACTGGAAGATCCCTCAAGGGGCATATCATGGTTTAAAGAAGCCATTCCTTCTCTTGAAGCGGTAAAGCTCTTTACACAAGAGTACAAGCTCTGATACCACTTGTTGGACAAGTGGCTTCAATACTCAAGAGGGGGGGTGAATTGAGTTTTACAAAATCTTTTCGCAAAGTGCCTCCTTTGATATTTAAAAGACTATTTCTTCAATAAGGTGATTTAATAGTGAGAAGTATAAGTGAAGAGATTAACAAAGTAAGCAAGCAAGTGAATGAAAATGTTCTAAAGAAGCAATTTCAATAATAAAGTAAAGAGATAAGGTTAGAGAAATTGCAAACTAGATGTATCCTGGTTCGGTCACCACCACTGTGACCTACGTCCAGACTGAAGCCGCTCGATCAAGTCTTTCACTAACTATCAAGCTTGAGGGTGCTTGACAAACCTCTACAACCTTTCAAGACTTCGGGCTCTTGATGCCTTACAATTTTTGACTCCAAATTTTACTTAGGAAATTTGGTAACCTCTCAAGTATGGGGTTCACTCCCCTCTCAAATCAAGAAGTAGGATTGAGGTTGTTTAAAGTAGCTAAGTACTCTTAAAGTACAGATTGAACAAATTGAAGAACTAAGAGATGTATAGCTTCAAAAGAAAGATGAGCTCAAGTGTATGCAAGTGATCAAATGAGTAATTAATGAGATAAAGAAAGGCTAGCAAGTGTAATAAAGCTTCAATAAATACCCTAGGGTCGTGCACTATTCACCATGAGTGATGTGGGTATTTATATTGACATCTCAACCAAAAACTAGCCGTTTCTAGCCGTTTATAGCCGTTGCAGTCCGTACATATCCGGATATTCATCGGGCTCATATCCGGATATTGAAGGTCAGATATCCGGATACTGTATCCGGATACAGATATCCGGATATTCATTGTTAGATATCCGGATACTGATATCCGGATATTCAGAACTGAGATATCCGGATACTGATATCCGGATATTCAAAGTGAGATATCCGGATATTTCATGACAGCATCCTTTTTGTCCGAAAGGTAAGTTCCTTCTTACTTCAAAATGTTTTTGTGACTTGTAATGCATGAAGTTGATTATGAAAAGAGTCTTGAAGCGTTTAAATCATGTAGGTGTCCTTTTCAAATCAATTTTGGACAAATCAAACTATATGTTTTGACATTTGTTTAAGGATGCATGCTTTTGAAATATGTAAGTGATGCATGACCTTGAGCTCATGCAATGCTGAGTAGATATACATCTTTACACATTGTTCCTAAGTCCTAAGTAGATATACCAATTGAGATTATGGACTTGGATTGATGCGTGAGACTTGGTGCTTGCATAGCTTTCACGTTTGAGTTTCTTTTTGGATGTTGCTTCGATCTTGATCATTTCTCTTTGTTATCATCAAAACTATGTTGACGTGGAATGTGCGTTGTATTCATATCATCACTTTGACTCATCACGTATAACGAGAGAGAAGGGAAGAATTAAGACTATATATACATTAAATCAGGACTGCTGAATAAAATTTTCAATTTAATGGTGAGATTAGTGGTAATAACATTGGTTGTAACAATATCTTATCCCATATTATTTATGGGTTTAAAATTTTTTTTGCTGCCCTTCATTTGTCGTAGAACTTCAAGTTATGTAACGCGAAAATATGTACGATTTTTTACTTACGGCTGAATTACGGATCCTCCTCGTGTTGACTCTAACTTGGGATCTAGTGGTAAAACTTGCCAAATAAAAAATGTTTGGGAATTAAAATTAGGGAAAAATGTTTGTTATTTTAAATGACATAAAGTTATGTTATTTTTAATGAAATTACATTATTTTGGTGTGTTTTTACATTCTCTCTCCTCTATTTTCTTTTTATTTTTAATTTTATAAATTTGAGAAAATGACAAAACACACCAAAACGACGTAGTTTCATTAAAAATGATACAAGGTTGTGTCATTTAAAATGACAAACACTAAACCCAAATCAGGGACAAATGTTATAATAAAAATATAAAATGATAAAGTAATTTTTCTTTAAATCTTAAATTTTTGGGAGTTTATGACCCAACAATTAAAAACAGTTATTTTAATCTCTTTAAAAATCAACCAACGTTAATCATAGATTGTAATATCAAAATTATCTTTGAGTATATAGACATTGTTAATAGGATATTTGATTAAGTGACTACATTGATATAATTTTTTATGATTAAAAAAATAAATTAATATTAAATTTCTGTTATAAAAATAAATTTATATTATTATTATTTGCAAGTTGGTGCGAATGTGCGATGCTTGATTCCGCAGCAACTTGTCCTTGTCATCATCCCCTTTCGCCGCAATGCATGTCATGTCTCCATGCTCAGCCAATCCACTGCATTTGCCCTTCTTTGCCGTTTTCTTTTTTTCTTTTTAGCTTATTTTAGCTTTTGTAATATGGGTTTTATAATTCTCATTTAATATGAGAATTCAAAATTTTCTATCTACCATTCGATTTCCGTGCTGACATGGATCCTATGTATAATTTTTTCTAACACATGTCCTACATACTTTTTATCTCTATAACATAAGATTTCAATTCTCCTTCAAACGTGAAAATTATAAAACCCTTATAATATATGTGACAGTGACATATTTTATTGTTGTAAAATTATATTAATTTAAATATTTAATGATATTTTCACCCAAAAAAAAATTTATTGAATGATATAAGTGATAAGAATTCAATTTCTTAAAATTATTTTTAATCTCTTAATTATGAATAATATTAATATAATCTCTCAATGATGCAAAATAAATTCTACTATATTCTTCAAATTATAAAAAAATAATACTAATTTAATTCTTTGATTTCACAGTCTGTAGAATATTGTTTTTCATCATTAAAAAAGTAAATTAATATTAAAATTATTTTGAAAACTATTGTCATTATACTTATATTTCAGATGACTCAAAAGAATATCCGCTTCTTTTTATCTTATCTTTCCTTTTCTTGAAAAAAGTTGTCGTGATGTTCTTGTTGTTAAGCCTAAATTCAGTAAATAGGTCAATTCACTCATTTTTATTATATTTTTTTCATTCTTTATTTGTCCTCTCCTCTTCTTTTCCTTTATCTCACTGGTACCAAAAATCACCCACAATACAAAAACTAGCCACATTAGTAGAAACCAACTTGTGAAAAATGAAAACTCGCATTTTATCTTCCATAAAAAGTACTTATACATTTTCATAACACATTATCCTAGTGAATAGTAGTGATTCTCTTTTTTTTTTTTTTTTTTGAAAACCATAGTAGTGATTCTCTTAATACTTTGGAAAGAAAGTATTAAATATATATTTAACAACTTAAAAATAAAATGCGAAATGAATGAGAATCCGAGAATGTATAAGAGTGAATGATTTTATATTCTCATAACCTTATTATTTAAATAAACAAATATTATATTTTGATTTTTTAAGAAATTAAATACTTATATAAATAATTATGATTATTCAAATGGGGTTTTAAACAATTTTAATGGCAATAGTTAGCTAAACTACTAGTAATTAAAAATTATTAAGATGATCACCAAAAAAAATAAACTAAGATGATGTAACATTACTAAATTTTATAATAATAAGAGAGTGTAATTTTATGCATTCTACATGTGATTTTTATACAACTATTTAATTTTATATTAATACTTCTTTCTGATTATATTAATAACTACATAAAATACTAAATTCATTGAACCATGTATAATATTTACTAAATATAAGTATTTTTACACCGAGATGTATTAAATTAAATTCATAATAAATGGATAAATTGTTGTGAATTGTGATACTCCTATTACCAAACTCAAGAGAGAGAGAAAAAAAACGCGCATATAGGTAACAAATTTAGTAAATATAGTTTCTCGAAACAATACTCAAAAGTTAATAGAATTCATTTATTTTCTTTTTTTCTTTTTTTATACAAATAAAAATTAAATACATAATCTAATAAAATCTATCCAAATACCTCACGACTAAACGAACCTAATGACTTTTTCTTTCTTTCTTTTGTTCTTAGTGGATCCTATCAATTTTTTTATTTTTTTTTTGAAGAGATAATTTCATCTTTTTCAAAAAACTATATTCCCATGATTTTATTTCCACTCATCATTGATTTACTTATCTTTCCTTCATGGGGTGTCTGGTAGGGGAGTTTTAATTTCTTGCCTGAAAAAATTCACTTAGGATTTAAAGAAGATCTTGGTAGAGTTTGTAAAAAATGTGCATAGATTTTTTTCATTGGGTTTATCATCTATCATTTAACATAATCAAAAAAATTTTCCTACACATACAACATTTTATGGGGCCCGCAATAAAACAAAAATTTCCAACACACAAAATAAATTTCTATAATATAACACAATCACTTTTTCTACAACATAACTTTTATAAAATCCCTTTTCATTTGCATAGTGATGTAATGTATAAAATTACGAGAATTTGTCCGCTTCATGATACCATCCAGACGATAGTCTGATTTTGCCTCCGAAACCAAAAAGTAGCAATGAAAAAAATTTAATTTACATCAATTTTTTCGATAATATTTTACCCAACAAAATAATTTTTTTTTTTTTTATCTTTCCCATTGAACTCACGTCCCTAAATGGGGAAATATTTTTTATGTCCCAAGATCACACAATAATTTGGTGTTTTATCTCATAACACTAATTTTTTCTTTTCCTTTTATCCCTATCATTTTTTCTTCTTTTTTTAATTTTATCCTCTCATTCACACAAAAGTAACACCTAAAAAATTGATCCCATATCACAATCAATTTGGTGTAGTAATCTATTTTTGTATTTATGGTTCACTCTTTCCACTTATTGAGAGACAAATATAACTGGTCATTAGCAATTTAGCATTGCGCTATATGAAAAACATTATGAAAAAAAAAAGGAAAAAAATAAAAGCACCCTTACGTATTTCTCAGATTCTCAGGTTTTGGATAAAACCAAAAAGATAAACTTTGGAGCAAGAAAGACAACACAGCACCATTTACGCAAACATAGAGAGAGAAAGAAAAGAGAAAGAGGGTTCACGAGCGTATCACCGACCTTCTGAACCTGCAACTTCAACTTCAACTTCTAACTTCAACAACCACACTGCAAGTTCTTAAAAAAAAAAGAAAAAAAAAATCCCCCAAGTGCTAATTTGACTGGGTGGTTGAAACCTTCACGGGGTTCAAGTCTCTTTCTTCACCCACCAACACCACCAATCATCTGAACCAAGTGGTTCACGCCGACCCACGTTCTCTTTTTGAAAGATCTGATCTGGGTTTTGAATGTTTCAATGTGAAGAGTTGAGCTTTTCTGTTGCATAATAAAAAAAGGTGAGATTTTGAAGTGTGGAAAATGGATCGTTCTGCGATCACTGCTGGTCCAGGAATGGATATGCCGATCATGCATGACAGTGACAGGTATGAGCTCGTTCGTGATATTGGGTCTGGGAATTTTGGAGTGGCCAGGCTCATGAGGGACAAGCACACTGAGGAGCTTGTTGCTGTTAAGTATATTGAGAGAGGTGATAAGGTTTGAGCCTAATTTGTCTCTTCTTCTTTTGTTTTTTTGTTTTTTTAATGTTTTGTTGGTGCTTGCAAAGTTTTGGTATATGTGTATGTGGGTGGAAATTTGGCAACTGAGTTATTGGTTTTCATTCTTTCATGTCTAAGATGAAATTTTAAATTTTTTTTAAATTTTTTTAGTAAGTGTTGATTGAGTGGTTTCTTTGTAATTAATTGCCTTTTATGGAATTTGATGTTTTAGTTTTGAGTTGGATAGTACAAAAGAGGTGCTGATGATTAATGGGGGTATACATCTCAGTTTCAGTCTTTTAAGAATTAAGATAGAGATATATATATATATATATATATATATATATATATATATATATATATATATATATATATATATATATATATGGGTGATGATCATTTTACATCAGTGTAAGTTACACTCTTAATCTTGTCCGTTGATCCAACTTATATCTAAGGGCTCAAATCTTTTAGTAATGTGAGCCATTGGATATAAGTGGATCAATGATCAAGATTGAGTGTAAGACTTCTGACTCTTACATCGGTATAAGAATATCTTGCCCCTATATATATATATATATATATATATATATATATATATATATATATATATATATATATAATTTTTACAAAAAGAAGGGTCGGCTTGGCTAAGCTTTCTTGCCGTAGAGTGTCAGGTCGCGGGTTCGACTTAGTCTCTCTGCAAAAAGCAGGGGAAAGACTGGTTAGAGTATTCCCTTCCCACACTCACGAAGTGAGTATTTGAACTGGGTCGGCCCGGCCCTTATATGTAGTTTACAAGAAAGAAAGATATATATATGTATGTGTTGCCTTCTCTAACCGTATATACTGATTTATGATATTCTTGTTTTTGAATGGAATTTGAATCCTTTGGGGGCAATAATTATTGGGTGCTTATTTAAATGTGAACCGAGTTTTTGCTTTCCTCTTAGTACCTATAAATTGAGCTTCATGGTAGGTTGAATCTTGAATATTAATGAACGCCTTAATGAGGTGACTCTGATGTGAATTACAGGACACAACGAGAAATGTTAAGAACACTTTTTGATTACTCGTAAACATAATGATTAAAGTTTTTTTTTTCTTGATATTCTGTGGCCTCGTTAATGTGAAATTCTAAACGTTGGTTGTGGTGGTTAAATTGAAAGTAAAAATGTTACAGTAAGCTTGATGACAGAACTTCTCAATAGTAAATGAGACTTGATAATATGTGGTTTACATTGGATTTTACATGCTAAGATGTGGTATAGAGTTGAATGAATTTTGGAAGGAATTGAATGCATACGGTTTTCTCTGCTTGATATTGAGCTGAACTATGCTTATTTCTTAACAGATAGATGAAAATGTACGAAGGGAAATTATAAATCATAAATCACTGAGGCACCCCAATATTGTGAGGTTCAAGGAGGTCTGTAATCTGTACACATCCAATGTCTTATCCAATTTCTTCCTACCCGAGATGTATTTTAATTAGTTCTCACACACTGTGAGTATAGGTTATATTGACCCCTACCCATTTGGCTATTGTCATGGAATATGCTTCCGGAGGAGAGTTATTTGAGCGAATATGCAATGCAGGACGGTTTAGTGAGGATGAGGTTCTTATCTATTCAATTCATTACTTTTGTTGTAGTGCTTCTGTTGTGTTTGTTTACCTTTAATGCCCATTTTGTTGAGTTGCAGGCACGCTTCTTCTTTCAACAACTTATATCAGGGGTTAGCTACTGTCATGCAATGGTAAATATGTTCCGGGCATTTTTTTCTTTACCTTTTTACAATAGTGCATTTTCTGCGCAAAAGATATAGCGAGATGTCTAACTTGAATAACTCTATTTGTCTTCTAAAATTAAAGCAAGTATGCCATCGTGACTTGAAGTTGGAGAACACATTGCTGGATGGTAGTCCAGCTCCTCGTTTAAAGATTTGTGATTTTGGGTATTCGAAGGTGTGCTTTTTTCTTCATACTGCTTTTACCTGCTTAAAGTTTTTTGTCCTTTTTTTTAAAAAAAAAAAAAAAGATCTGACTCGAATCTTGACCGTCTTCTTACTTTTGCAGTCCTCAGTGCTACATTCGCAACCAAAATCTACAGTCGGCACCCCTGCATACATTGCTCCTGAAGTTTTGCTTAAGAAGGAATATGATGGGAAGGTATTTTGTAACTTTTATCCACTTAAGAAAATTCTTTCAATTAGTGAAATTCTGAGAATTTTCAATTCAGATATTCTTTAATTACTTCTTTGTTCTTATGTACTTTGTTTATGCTATCTTATATAAACCTTTGCTGTTTTCCTTATAACTTTCAGTTTGCAAGTTGACATTTGTTACTACAAACCTGTTAATTGGTTCCATGCCCTGTAGAATCTACCAACTTAATATCAGAAAAGATACCATCAACTGAAAGTTTTAGGTCTATCCTGGGAAAAACTTAAGGAAATCTTCTGCAATGACCAGGGATTTAGTTGGATTGTTGCTTCTACTAGAATGGTCAATTTAATACTTCTCACCCTAACCAGAATATTTTATGCTCCTCTTTCTCCCAAACAAAAGAAGAAACCCAAGAGTGGAAAATGGAAAAATCTTTTTCAATTTAAGACTTATTGCAAAAAGGGGGAGAACCAGAGCAGTGGTAAAACTGTTCCTTCATGACTGAAAGGTCATGGGTTTGAATCCAGTAAACAGCCTCTTTGCAATTATGCATGGATGAGGCTGTGTACAAGGATTTCCTCCACCCACAATCGCTAGTCGGGTTTAACGGGGAGTGGTTTTTTTTTTTAATTTAAGACTCATTGCAATGTTTCACGGTTCCCCAATATGAACGGTTCACTCCTTGCCTTTCCCTTTTGTGTGTGCGCTTTGAGTGGAGTGGGAACTTGAGGAGAAAAAAATCAATAAATGTGGGCGTAATGGGCTTGAAATGTGTATGATTTTTCATTTATGGGTTAAAAAACTATGCTTGATCTCCTATACATGAAACTTTAAATATTAGATGTTAATGCAGTAGCACTGCTTTCAGACTAGCTAGCTATTTTCTTGTTTGCAAACACTCTGTACTGATGTTGTCACTCATCTATGACTCAGATTGCAGATGTGTGGTCTTGTGGGGTGACCTTGTATGTCATGTTGGTGGGTGCATATCCTTTCGAGGATCCCGAGGAACCTAAAAATTTCCGGAAGACGATTCATGTAACCTATTGCACCTTTTTTTTAGGTCAATACAGTAACAATATCGAATCACTTTTCTTAAACTGTTGTATTTTTCATGCAGAGGATTTTGAAAGTCCAGTACTCAATTCCTGATTATGTTCATATATCTCCCGAATGCCGTCATCTCATCTCAAGGATCTTTGTTGCAGACCCTGCCCAGGTCAGTTATTATTATTATTATTATTGTTCCGGGTTCATGACTAGCCTCCCTACAATATCTAAAACGATTTGTGCCTGAGTATAGTTGCAACGAGTACGTACCTTAGTTGAACCAGGAGCCCGGAATAATCACTTAGCCTAGTAGGAGGCCCACGTATTAGTAGCATCTTGGGGCCCTATCACGATCTCAAACTGGCTTATCCATAACTACACACGTTAATCATAACCGCGTGGTTTAGGCTACATATATATATATATATATATAATGTTCCTTATGGAGGGACCATGGATACACAATCTATGTAGCACCGACACCGGCACGTGACACGACACGATACGACACTTCGACACGTTAATTCTAGAAAATGTTAGATTTCGACACGTTAGGACACGTTTTGATATTAAATAATATTTTTAATTTATGTAGTGTATATTATATTTAATATTCAATAATTTAACAAAAAAATGAAGTTAAACTTATAATACCCATCAATTTTGTAAAGAAACATAAAGATATCCCAAATATTTATAGTAAACTCAATAAAATGGTAATCGTAATCCAACGAATCTAATAGTTGGAACTAAAAATGCAACGCAACACAATCTTTGGACCATTTTTTGAGTTTATATAATGCGTGTTGGAGTTTCGGAAAATGTTGGAGTGTCGGGAAGTGTCGGACACGACACATTAGAGTTTTTGAAGTGTCAGTACTTCATAGTACACAATAACCGTTAATGTTCGTCCAGAACAATTATTATGTGCTTGATTTATATAATTGAGTCCTATGATAGGTAAGCCTATAAATTTTCCTGACAATTGTTTTAAAACAGAGAATAACTATTCCTGAGATTAGAAACCACGAGTGGTTTTTGAAGAATCTTCCAGCTGATCTCATGGTTGAGAATACAATGAACAACCAGTTTGAGGAACCTGATCAACCAATGCAGAGCAGTGAAGAAATCATGCAGATAATAAGTGAGGCTACAATTCCTGCAGCCGGAACTCAATCTCTCAATCAGTACCTTACTGGTAGTTTGGATATTGATGATGACATGGATGAGGACCTTGAGTCAGATCCTGAACTTGATATTGATAGCAGTGGAGAAATAGTTTATGCAATGTAAGGAAGATGCTGGAAGACAATGGAAACTGGGCTTCTTGGGTCAATTTAAATATTATATAATAGCATAGGTTGTTCAGTAGGTTTGGAATATGTGGAAGAAAAAAGATTTCACATCTACCAAGAAAGGATTCTGTGATAAAAAAAAAATTCTTAATATTGTGAGAGGATCCATTGTGCTTGTATTTTATGGTTTTTCCTGATTACATTCTCTGCTTTGTAATGATAGTTGTGTTGTTGTTATATTATGAATTGGTTCTCTTTCCCTTTCCACCCTTCCTTCGCATCCTGTTAATACTTACTCTACTTGGTTCTATACTCATCTGGTTTTGTGTTTTTCAAAATGGAGTATATTGCTTCAAACGTTGAGCAATGATTAGACGTTTACACAAATTCCTACTTTACGGTAATGCTTAGTCATATTTGATGTTTTGACACCTACAAGGCTGTATATTGGTCAATGTATTTATTTTTCAAAGCATGCACGGGGTTGTATGGATTGGTATGTACTCACGTGTTGGCGGAAAATGATATGAAAAAAATTCGTATTTAGTTATATATTAAAACTAAATAGAATATGGATTTAATATTTCTATAATGAATGTAGATAAGTTATTTACATTCATTCTTAAGATGACGTCATTTTGGGTTGAAAAATTAAAAAATTATAATGAGATAGACGATTATAATTCTGAAATAAATTATATTTATGAAAATACCTTAATTTTTATCCTAAAATGACGTCATTTTTATCTCAATGTAGACAACTTATTTACATTGACCGCAGAAGAAATGAACCCCTACAATATTAGTGTAAATCCCTAAATTTTGTTCATTACATTGATAATAATAATATTTTATTAATATTATGTTATTTTTATTATAATAATAATAATAATCACAAGAAACAAAAAAAGAAGAGAGAAAAAAAAAAGGAAATCATTTTCTCATGTAATAGAATATAGCTTTCTCATGTTATGAGACATCGAAATATGTGTTATGCTTATTGTTTTTTTGTTTTTTTAACAAGTGGGCCCACCACTTGTTGTGTCTATGAGATGAGAGATGCTACCTTATATTACATGAGAAAAGAGAAACCCAAAAAAGACCTAAGCTCATTCAGCTGTCATCCTCAACGTCCTCTTCTTTAACTAGCCCTATTGTTAGAGGAGACACAAGGTAACGTTGCTAGAAGGAGAAAGTTTCTTCATCTAAGCACTGCCATGCAAGTCGGCTGGCTTTGCTTGGGGAAGATACTAAAAGCCAAATATGGAAAACAGACAGAGATTGAAAGATTGAAATATGCACCAAAATAGAATTTGCAGAGGACCCAGACTGTTGTTATTAAAATATAAACCCTAAAAATTAAAGTATTGCAATTTTAATAATTTTTTTTTACAAACATTGTTGTTTTAATTTACTGATTTATTAACTCAATCACGCAAAAAATGGATGAGACCAACACACTACTCAGGCACTTTTTAGACGTGATCACTCACGCTCAAGTTAGGCATAACCTAACACATTGATTTGTCTTTTGTGAGCGCGATCTAGCATCCTAATGTGCCTAAATTGGGCTTGAGCAGTCACGGTTGCTGGCATGGAAGTTGTTGGAACTATCGTAATCGGGTAATATACACAGTGAGGTTGGAGATGATGAAGTTCTTGTGAAAGAGATGAAGAGACGGTGAGCAATGATAACACTTGTGGTAGTATCTCTAGCGTTTATAAGGATATATGTAAGGGAATTATTATTCTTATGCCGTAGGAAATAGGGTATCTTATGTGATAGATTTAATATGTGTGGGCTCCATTGATTAAAAAAAAAAAAAAAAGACAAACACGGATATCGTAGATTCAGGAGGAGAAACTCTCTACCTTATGTTATATGGCACTAACTTAACACTATATGTAAACATCAAATATTTAGTCTCATTTATCTTGTGGCAGGATCTATAGCCTGATTTGACTAATCGTTGATGTATTAGAATTTGGAATATTTTGTGACACTGGATGTACCTTGATGGCATGTAAGTAGTTTTGTGGGGCTGCCATGCACTTTTGCAGCCTATGGATTTCTTACGCAGCTATTTTGTATGACTGTATGTATGTATTGTGGCTGTGATTATATAATTGGTGTAGTCAAACAGCCTTGTAAAACTATAATTTATCGTTAGATGTACTATCAATGTTGGTATGTCACTATTAAGGAATCACCATCTAGGTGTCAAGATAATGGGTTGGAATGGAGCGCATCTAGATGTCATGAAAATTGGGTGCGACCGTAGTTTACACTATGTACTATTGGTAGTACATAGTGCAAAGTATAAAAATTAACCTTTTTTTTTTCTCTTTTCAGGATAATTACAGCTGATGTGGCGCATTCTTATTCGTCGAATGTATCTACTCCCATAGTATATTAGATTTTTCCGGTTGGAATGAGTACGAGAACACATATTTTACATATAGGGCAGATTTCACCAAGAGCATGGAAGGTTTTAGAATTCAATTAATAACTTAATATAACAATGGTTTGATGTTATAAATTCTATTCCCCATTAATTAGAAAAGTTAGAACTAAGAGGGTAATCTAAAGCTTTACCTTGGGGCTGTTCTAAATGAAGAAATTCAAATGTGGTAGGTGCATCTTTTATATAATTGGAATTTTGGGCAACTAAGTTCAATCTCTAGGTAATCAAATTAAAAAATAAAAATAAAAATTATATTGTAACGCCTTCTAGAGTTGATTGAATTGTTTTACATTCTATCTTATGTGTATGCAATGTGTGTGATGATTGCTAATACCATATTCGTCTGAAATATTGGAGTTGACAGTGACATCTTAATCATTATCTTTTCTCCCATCTATTTGGGGTTGGTAAATCAACAATCACACAAATCGAAAACAGAAAAGAAAAAGAGAGAGAAAATAGACACATTGATTTACCCTGCTTCACCCAATTTAGTCCACGTCTAGCTTGTCTGTACTATATTCACCTCACCGCCACTCTTTACAAGTCACTCGGTTTACAAGACAAATATAAATAGGCAGTGACGGAGCTACGTTGGTGCCAACAGGTACCTTGGCACTGGCTAATTTAGCCACGTTTGTTTAGCTACGTTTGAAACGTAGCAAATCATGTTTCAAGTTTTTTGAAAATTAGCCACGTTTATTCGTAACTATATAACCGTGGCACCAGCTGAATATTTTGGCACTGACTTAAATGCCTTGTTGGCTCCACCACTGTAAATAGGATTAGAAAACCCTAACAGTAGTTATTCATGAGCTCAAACCCAAACTGTTGAGAAAATCACAATAAAGGATGCATAATATGAGCCATACCCCGATAATTAGGGCCATCATCAATATACGAAGTATGAGCCATACCCAACACTCTCTTGAAAATTTGGTGGTTTGCAATTTTGATGAATGCCTTCTTAATTGGTTCATAGATTAGGATGAATAAACAGCTTTCTTCATGCTTAACATTGTCAATTGATTGGAATCACAAAAGTCAACCAAACATGTGGCCAGTGAAGTGCACTCATGAGTCATTCATATTTGTAGGTCCATGAATTAGCTCTCTCCTAAGACCCTCTAAACCAAAAAGGTTTTATCAAGTTTTAAAAGTTAACTTGTGTTTTTTGTTCATTAGAAGACAGGTAGGACTATCTGCCTTTCATTATTGGGGCTTAAAGTTTTACTTTTAACAGCACTGGTCTTGGCTGAAATCAAAAGGATAGGAGCCTCTCTTCTTTACTCGAATGCTTTTAATTTCCAAAAAACATTAAATTGAAACTTAATCTGATGAGGGAGTTTTATCAGCTAAATCTAAACATATTTCTAGGTTAACTCATTCCTTAATCTGTTTATGGTGCAGTCCATGAAAATTGGAAATCAATCCTCTGAAACGAGATCATGTAACATAATTTTAAACATTGATAGACAAATCAGTGATTATGTAAAGGATAGATAATGAGAAGAAAATGACCATTGATTTATATATGGATGATTAACATCACTTCACATATCATACGAGAGCATCTCTTAATCCCGAGAACATTTATTAGTCTCCTTGTAAAAATAAATAGATAAAAATGGGAATGAAGGAAAAGAGTAAGGATAAAAAGAGAAAGTAAAAAATGAATTTGTGAGAGGGACCACCAACTCTTTGCTGGTCTCGGTTCTTAAATTTTTTTTTCACTTAACCCCACACTATTATTTGATTCAGGTGCCTCATGATTAGGGAAATTAATTCCCTGGCCCCCTCTCTCTCCTCCTTCTTCCTCTCTCTCTTCTCTCCTCCCCTCTCTCTATGTAGAGGTGCATTGGTCTCGGAGCACTACATATTTGCTCCATGATCAGTCTTCCTCTCTCTCTCCTCTCTTCTCTCTGTGGAGGTGCATTGGTCCCAGAGCACTATATATTTGCTTCATGATTGGAAAAATTAATTCCCTAGTCCTTTTCTCTCTCTTTCTTCTTCTCTCTCTCCCCTCTCCTCCTTTTTCTCTTTGGGCAGCCCACGTGAGCCTGGTCCACTGTATATTTGCTCTAGATGTGGACCAATGGTATATATTGCTCCAAATGTTGAGCAATGATTAGACGTTTACAAAAATTCATACTATGGTAATACCTAGTCATAGAATAAATCTTTGGTACTATTGCTGTACCTAGATTCAGTGCATCCTATCAATGAGAGCATTACACATCAGAAGAGAGAGAAAAAATTTGGCAAAAAAAAGTAAATTTTAGCTAATATGTCATATTTTTATTGATGGGATGCACTGAATCTTTGGTGCAACAGTAATACCAAAGATTTATTCCTAGTCATATTTGATGGTCCGACACCTACAAGGCTGTACATTGGTCAATACATTTATTTTTCCAGCCCCAGCCAATAAATCTTGTAGCATGCACCGGCTTGTATAGATTGGAGGTGCACATCTCGTGTACGATCTTGCTCAACCTCTTAATTCTCATGCCTTTCTTTCATGCAATTGTAAATTGGTGTCAATCCGGATATAGTTGGAAGTTGCAACAGAAGTTAAGACTTCTCAAAAGAGAAGCAAGCAGCAACACCAAGTAATGACAATTTATTACAAGACCCGCTAATAAGACATAAATATAATATGAGATTATGACACATACAATATGCAATTTTTGTGTTCAGATTAATCTGCATTCATCTTCATATCGTATTTGCGTTGGCAAAAAATCTCGAGTTCGTGTCAACTGCAAACACATCATTAACCCACCTTTTTGTGAGCAATTATGGTTATGACCCACGGACTATTCATATCATGTCATTGTTTGATTATTACTATTAATTCAACACTAAGACTCTGATATCATGTAAAGAACCTTGAATACACCACCCCAAAAGCTAGCTCAAAGGGTGATGTATCCCAAGTTCTTTGACATGGTATCAGAGCCTTAGTGTTCGATCCTCGCCGCCCCACCACTTTCTCTTGTGGAGTTTCTTAACACAGGTAGACTGGGCCTATATATATATATATATATATATATATATATATATATATATATATATATATATATATAAGGTTCACTTTTTCTACAGTTACACAGATAAGTTATCTGCAGTAAGTCCAATATGACGTCATTTTAGAGTGAAAATGATGGTGTTTTAGTAATTTTAATTTATTTCGGGTTATTATAGTCTTTACAATTATAATTTTCTAATCTTTCAATCCCAAAACGATGTTATTTTGGAAGTAAATGCAGATAATTTATCTGCATTAACTATCATTTCTACCATTAAATTCATTCTCAATAAATGATAACCGTTAATTGACAAAAACCAATGATTAGGATTTGATGTCAAATTTCAATGTTTGACACTGATATCAAAGAATTCTGCCTTATATATATATATATATATATATATATATATATATTTATAGGGTCAAGATCATTTTACACCAGTGTAATCTTGTCCGTTGATACCACTTATATCTAAGGGTTCAATTTTTTTAGGAATGTAAGTCATTGGATACAAGTGGATCAATAGTCAAGATTGAGTGTAAGACTTCTAACTCTTACACCAGTGTAAGAATATCCTACCCCTCTCTCTCTCTCTCTCTCTATATATATATATATATATATATATATATAACATTTCTCAAACAGCTTGAGATAAGTTTATCTCTGGCCATCACTAACTAATTTAAACATCAAACACATCTCTGGCCATCACTAACTAATTTAAACATCCAACTTATCTCTGGCCATCACAACTAATTTAAACATCCAACTAATCAACAAACTCTAGCTACAAGCCTACAACTACTATAATGAGACATTCTTGCTGTGTATGTCTGTCCCTCTCCCCCCTTACCCAATTTCTGTCTCACTAGTGACCGTGACAGATTAAATGATGCAAAGAAAGCTGATGTGCTGTGCAAATATAAAACTACTAATAATTGTAAGCATACTATGTAATTAGTAACAGTCTTTATCAGCATTTAATATCTGAAGTGCTGATTCATCTGTAATATTTTTTTCTGTAGAACAAGCTATTATCAGAGTGTTCAACAAAAGAAAGTTTATATTAATTATCATTAGCCAATTTCTATTCTGAAAGAGAAACCAAATTAATGGTTAAAAGCATCAATGATCTATGCGCAGAATGATCTTACTAAGGGGAAGTTTAAACATGATTCCCTAAGTATTCACATAGGTCCAAAATTGTGTACATGCTCCAATGTGAACATGTCACATTGAAAAGAAAAAAATTACACTCACCCTTTCTCCACAATGGGCTTGAGAAAAATGATAAAACACGAAAAACTTTTTCTTGCACAAAAAGATGGGTCACCATTGAAATCTATTTCTCCATACAGTTGTCTAAATGTTTGTAATACCTAACCACCTATTCACCTGCCAACACCCTAGTAACCAAGCATAGCAAGCACTCTACATCTTTTCCCAACAAAGCGAGTTTAGTTTTGATACAAATCTCAATGGATTGCTTAATTCTCCACTCAGGTCTTCACTAGTAAAAAAAAAAAAAAAAAAGTCCCCTGTATCAAAAGGAAATATAAGTTAATGATTGATTCATCAAATAACAACATTCTAAATTAGAAAATTGTTGAATAAGAATAAGCAACTGGAGTCAGCTTGTCTTGTACATGAGACTGATGAGCACACCTATCTTACGTTGCAGGATTAATGCAAGATAACTTCATTATGTATAAATAACGGGGAAAATTATTTTCATATTACATAAGATAAGTTTTTTCTTCTACACACCCTTTGATAACTGTGCCATTTCTTTCTTTTCTTTTCTTTTTATTTTGTCAAGTGGTGGAACCCCACAAATTTATCTCTATGACATGAGATAACTTATCTCCTTTAATATGAGATTAATAAAACCCATAAATAACATACCAGAACTATCCTTATTCTTTTATTTTCTAGGTCAAATTTACTAAACAATCTAATAACAATAGCATGCTCTGGAAAACCGATTCTACTCATGAAAGATGATGCCACCTATGTTGAAAGGTTAAAGGTCATAAATAAAGCATATCAAAGTATCAAATAACTGCAGGCTGCAATCAGAATGGGGGAAAAACAAAACAAATGTTTCCCCATAAAACCCCCAAAATCTATCACAAAGCTATTCTTTTAGCAACATCAAGCATGATCAATGGCATGATAAGAGATCAGCTTAGCTCAAATTTGAAGTTTGACAATACCAAGATTGATTATCATATAGGGTTTTGATTATATAATTGAGCAAAGCTCGAATTAGAAAAGATCAATAGGCGAGCTTGATCAATTAATATTAATATTTATCATATTTTATAAAAAAGTAAACCCCCAAATTCCTTTGAACATTAATTTGGTCCTTGAAATATTAACAACAACAAATTGGTCCTCAGATGATAAATTTTGGTCATTGCATGACATGTCCTAGTAAACAGTGACTTTCGGAGTATTTGGATGTCAAAAAACTCAGTCGAGGACCAAAATGGGCATAACAATTTTCATAACATAATTTAGTATTTCAAAATTGGGTAAAGTGTGTATAATTTTAAAGGATGTAAAGTTGTGTCATTTTAAGAGAGAGAAAGAGATATTTCAAAATTGTGGGTCCCACCTAAAGAGCGAAAGGATATAAGTTGTGTAATTTAAAAGGATAAACACTTTTCTCTTCAAAATTATAAAAACGAAAAAAGGTTAAATTATATCGTAGGTCTCTATAGTTTCACTATATTTTTAGATAGGTCCCTACTCCCTATAATTTAAAAGTTTGTCATTATGACCATATACATCCAAATTTTTTCAATTAAGTCCCTGCTTACTATCACCCTTAAGTTTTGCTAAACTTAGGAACATATTTGAAAACTCAAAAACACTATAGGGACCTATTTGACAAACACCACAATTAAATAATATAGTTTATCTAAATTATTAAACAGGTCTTTATAGTTTAGCAAAGGTTAATGGCTGTTGGTAAGAATCACCAATCTCTCATGCATTGTATTTAGGGAATAAATCTTTGGTGCTACTATTGCACCAAGATTCAGTGCATCCCACCAATAGGAGCATTACACATCATAGGAAAGAGAAAAAATTTGGCAGAAAAAAAGAAAACTTTAGCTGTCATGTAATAATTCTATTAGTGGGATGTACTGAATCTTTGGTGCAACAGTAGCACCAAAGACTTATTCGTATTTAGGATATAAGTTGTAGAGCGATTTAGTAGTGCTTACTATTGAAATTGACTTTGCAGGCTGGCATCATAGCTCACTGGGTTGACTAACTATCATCCATAGAATCTGACACCTTCAAGGGCTTAGGTCTTCTATACCACAATATTGCAAACCATAGAGTCCTCAACAGAACCCCATTTGTGACATGAGGAACTATTATACGTCCCCAATAAGGGTAATATGGACCTGGCAATTTGATCAATGTGAAGAAAATTGCAATGGCAATTAAATGCCATGGAACTTCTGCATCCTGAAAACCAGACCAAGCATAAGATACAGTAAAGGTGAAAAGCAAACAAGACATATGCTATGGTACATTACAGGGGATAAGGCCAGGGGGAGCATCAGATTGAGTTTCTCTTATCTTTTCCAAAATTATAAACCACTCCCCGTTAAACCCGACTAGCGAGTGTAGGGTGGAGGAAATCCTTGTACGCAGCATTGCATAATTGCATGTTTCCTGAGTTTCTCTTATCTTTTCCAAAATTATAACCAATAAAAATGATCTCAAAATATATAGTAATACCAGCATTAAGTCCCTAATAGACCTGCCCCTGTAAAATGAGGCAAGCATGTAGTTGTCAAAATATATCATCAAATTCAACCTGAACTCTTAATGCAAGCCAAATGCCTAAATTCGAATTTGGAAATACAGGATATGGGCACAAAAAGATCAATGGAAGTCATCAATCATCATGTTGTTAATCATCGTCAAATACATGCAATGTAAATTAATCAAGTGGAATGACTAAAGAGGTCAACTACTTCAAAAGAAACATGCTCCACTGTTAGAAACTCAAGATATGGAGGCGGCAATGTGGCTGTTCAAATCCATTACAAAATAAATCTCAAGCATCACAACTGCTTCTTTCTGAATGTGGGAAACTATTTTATCGAAAAAAACAACAGCTTAATGCTATATCTAACAATTCTCTCTGATATCCAGATTATAAAATGATGCATAACCAATGATTTTACCTTTAAACGCGGAGATAACTCCAAGGCAGTCTCTTTAAGGATCCCAGCAACAGCAAATCCAAAGAGAACCGGAAGAGGAACAAGAACTAGCTTCTTCTCACGCGCACAGTAGGATAACTCACTGATGGAGGTAACTGCAAATACAGGAACATATAGGTATTTGACAACAGCCAAAATAAGATCAAGAGTAAGTTGAATGAAGTTGTCCAATGCTTTTTGCCACGGGAAATTCTTCACTGGCTCAGGAGAACTGTCCCAAAGCTTCCTTGCTTTGTCTATAAATTTGTCCAGTTTCATTTTCCCATTATCATCTGATTGCTGTGCAGACATATTCATTGAACAGAAGATATTGGGCCTTGTCTTCTGAGATGCACAAAATGGTTTAACACTTAAATAGCAACAGTGTTTCTCAGCAAAACATGATGTACCCTGCCACATCAAAGAGAAGAGTTTTCAAACTAACGAAGCCAATCATCAGAACTAAATTGGTTGCTGTAATCTACACAGGAAAACCCTTTTTGAATGGGAATGTAAAAGCAAAGTTATCAAATGCGGATTACGCCATGTCGCGACCAACCCCGAAAAAAGCTATAGCTTTATAGCGGGTTGCAGTTACGGAAATAGCAAAATAGACATATGACAGAAATAATGACAAAAAGAAGCATTTTTTAAAGGCAGAGATAGTAGAAGTAACAGAGAGAGAGAGACGTAGAAAAACTAAAAAGACCCTTAAAATATTTCTGTTAAATTTAAAACAAAATTGACATTTTGCCTTATGAAAGTAATATGGACACGATTTAACCGCAAATGCAATCACAATGGCCGCATTCTAGTGCGGCGCGACGTAGTTTCTTGCAGCGAGGCACCGCAACGCCTATACGACACTGCTCACGGCGCTATTGCGGCTCAATTAACTACGGGGATTACTTCTCTCATGCGGTATGAGAGAAGTTCTCTCATGTTAAGAGACAAATGAAGTGGCCCCACCAAGTTTTAGAGAAAAAGAAAAAAGAGAGGCACTTTTTTTAAGTGAGAGTGACACGAGAGATCAATCTCATGCCAGATAAGAGTATGATTTCCCATTAACTATTATTTGTAATAGTAGTCAACATTCAGATATTACCAAACAAATGATAACTAGCAATTTTCAGAGTGAGTAATGCTATATACACAAACAAATATTCCCTCAACCCCACCAACCAAAAAATGAAAACGAAAAAAATGCTTTTGTCTTTTAAATATCCTTAACTATCATTTTCGTTTCAGACTAATGGGAAAGAAAGAAAGAAAGAAGAAAACAAAAATAGTGCATACTATAAGAAACCAACAAAACTGTCAAAGAAAAATTTGAATACCTTGAATCCGAGAAAGGGAGGTTGGATTGTGATGGAGTTGTTGTTGTTGTTGTTGAGGGTTAAAGGTGGGAAATGAGCGTAAGAAGTAGCAGAAACGAGGTAAGAGGGATAGGGAAGAGACATTTTTGTGAATTTGAAAGATGAAAACTTGAAACCAAAATCAAATACCCTTTTGGACAAGGATTGCAAATTTGCAATTCAACAAGAAATAGGTTCAACAGAGCTCGTACTGTGCCAACTATTCATATAGCATGATGAAGGTAACACAAGGGGAGTGAGGATATGGAGGTAAACGTAATCACGGCTTGCGTTAGGTCTGTTACCGATAAATGAAAAAAAAAAAAAAAAACACACACACACACATTTATATTTTAAAAAAAATTATATATACAATTTTTTTTATTAACTATATTATGTAGAGGTAGGATATTCTTATTACCAAATTTTTCTACTACCACTTCATAATACCACTTTAATCACCATTGTGATTCAAATATATATATTTTTTTTACTCTCTTTTAATTATTCTAACTTTTCCTCTAATCTAATGGTGAATAGTGTGGTAGTGAAGTGGTAGTAGAAAAAATTGGTAGTATAATATCCTACTATTAAGAGTAGTATATTCTAACATATACTAATATAATTTTCTCTCTCTCTCTTATATGAATTAAACATGTGTAAGTTCTACTTTAAATTTTAATCCAATTATTTTTTGGGTTTTATTAGTCTCATTTAACATAAGATAAAAGAGTTAAATTTGATTTTAAAAGTAGAGAGAAAAAAAATAAAAAAAATTCATTTGTTAAGGTCTGTTTTACCATTACAAAAAAAAATTACTTTTTAATTTTTAGAAAAAAAGAAAAAATTTGTTTTTGGTGTTTTGATTTTTAACTTTCGAAATAAAAATATATATAAAGAAAAATATTTGAGAGATGATGTCTTATGTAGAAGGAGAGTAATATTTCCCTTCTTTTTTACCATTTATGTAATTATTAAGGGGTTTTATAAGAGTTATGTTGTAGTGATTGTGTTATATTATAGAGATTCATTTTGTGTGCCGGAATTTTTTTTTTTTGCTGCGGCCCCACAAAATATTTTGTGTGTAGAAATTTTTTTGTGATCATGTTAAATAATAGATGATAAACCCATTATTAAATTAAAATTATTAAATATAAATAGATTAATAATTAACATATGAATTAACACACACCTTTAACAAACGACAAGCATCCACTAATTAGACTCACTTTTTTTTTCTTCTTCTTAAATTTATCTTCCATTAATCGATTTCTCAAATAATTCAATTTAAGTCCAACAAGATCACAAGATCAACAATTACTCCACTAATTCAATTTAAGTCAAACAATCACAAAAATAATGAAACTTTCCTATTAAATTTAAGCATCAAAACTCTACCTACCACATCATAATACAATTGCATACTCAACACTCAAAACTCGAAATCACTATTTAATTTAAAAATTCTTGGTAATTAAACTCACTCACTTCATATTATTTCGTCTATGAGTATTACTGTTCAGGGTGAACTTACATTCAAATTTTAAATCTAATGAAAATTATCCACAATAAAAATTTAAAAATAATTACTTTTTCATCACCATTAAATTATTTTCATCGCTAAGTAATAATAGAATACCTCCATTGATGGTGTGAGAG
Organism: Gastrolobium villosum; assembly: GCA_032173675.1. Classification (NCBI taxonomy): domain Eukaryota; kingdom Viridiplantae; phylum Streptophyta; class Magnoliopsida; order Fabales; family Fabaceae; genus Gastrolobium; species Gastrolobium villosum. The sequence continues at coordinate 24,280 of JAVKPL010011531.1, read as the reverse complement.
AGGAAAGGAACGAGAGGAGAGAAGAAACCAGGAGAATGAACATTGTGTTTAGAAAAGAGAATGAATAGTGAGTTAACTATTACACTGTACACTTATCTCTATTTAATAGAAAGAAGGTTAAAGTATTGCTGACTCAGCATCTAACAAACTAACAAACACATCTAACCAACTAACAAATTAAACAAGATACAGGTAATCAGATCAACAAACCAAAGGCACTAATACAACTGAAACAGATTCACTAAGCTAATAAGTAAAGTTATTTTTATCATTTAAACTAATAACGATTTCGAAGGGCCGGCTTGGCTCAGCGGTAAGCTTGCTTGCCGTGGTGTGTCAGGTCGCGGGTTCGAATCAGCCTCTCTGCAAAAGGCAGGGGAAAGGCTGCCATTAGTATTAGTTCCCCAGACACTCACGAAGTGGGTATTTGAACTGGGTCGGCCCTTTTAAACTAATAACGATTTCCACTAAACAAAAAAAAAAAAAAAGAGAGAGAGAGAAAAAGAATGGAGATTTCACAGTCCACTAAATTATTGATATTCCAAAATTCATCCTTAAAAGACTATATGCTACTACCACCTTCAATGACTTACTCCAACATTTCAGACCAAGAAAAAAGAAAAAGAAAAAACTCAGGGAGAAATTAGGCCATAATATCCCTTCTAAATTATACAAGAAACTCAAAATGCAATCTCGGTGATGAAAACACATTATTTGAAAAAAATTCCATTAGTCCACCAAGTATTACGGAACTGTGACTGCAATGTTGGATCTCTATTCGAGAAATTGATTCTGCACCACCATTAGCTGCATAAGTCAATAGAAAGAAGCAAAGATGAAAAATCCCATTTATAAATTTACACGTAAGAATGGATGCCAAAGAATAATAGGCTTAAGAGAATCTCTGGCTTACTCTTGTTGGATAAGATAACACTAAGGAAATAGAGGCAGGTAATGAAGCCCCAAATTTTCTGGAAATCCCATTATCAAATTAAGGTTTTGCAAAGCTTGACCTGAAGCTCCCTTCACTAAATTATCAATCTGCAACAACACATCAACAGACAGAGTCAAGGCAATGATAACATCATAGTATAATTAATGGGTTTTATGTTTATTATGTTGTAGGAAAAGTGATTGTGTAATGTTATAGAGATTCGTTTTGCGTGTCATTTTTTTTTTTGGGTTTAAAAATGTGTGGGCCCCACAAAATGTTGTGTGTAGGAAAGTTTGTTGTGTTATGTTAAAGGATAAAATGAAGGGTTTTATAAGAGTTTGTTGTAGGAAAAGTGATTATGTAATGTTATAGAAATTCGTTTTGCGTGCCGTGATTTTATTTTTTTCTTTTTTCTTTAAAAAGTGTGGGCCCCACAAAAGTTTATTGTGTCATGTTAAATGACAAATGCAAACCCCTAAAATGAAAACCCATAATTAATTACACAAACATTTCACCTAAAAAACTGAAGATATACATACTATATAGGAGAAGAGAACTAGAACATACTACAGATATAATGATTGCTCTTCCAGGAATTCGGTCAGGAAAAACATTGATTAGACAGTAATTAGTTCCTTTAACGCTATGAGTTCGAGGAATGACTCCATTTTCCAATACTACAACAAATTCTTCATCCTGAAATCACCAGAGAGAAGAGAAGAGAAGGTAAGAAAGAGACAGACATAGAAATTCAGACATGAACCGAAAAATAGACTAATAAAGCAAGAAATCATGCATTCAGATAAAGTTATGCACATTCCACAGCTCCATGAAATCAGACAGGATAAGGCCTTGAAGGTGAAAGAGACATCTGAGATCTCAAATATACGATAGCAAACATTTCAAAGATGAGATTTTTGCCTTAACGATGAAGAATAATCATTAAGTACCAATATCAAATCTGCATTCTTTACAGGTCTGCATATATGCAATTCATACTTCTCATTTTTCTAAACTAGTGGTAATGACATCTTTATGTGATGAGGTGACTAATGAGATAAAAGGATGGACCTCATAAGAGAGCTTCAGTTGATGGTACAAGTCCTCAATTCTGACTCCTGGAGCCATTTCCACATAAATAGTTGATTGCATACCACGGCTCTAATAAATGGCAAATAGAAACATTCGTTGGTTTACTTGATAAGCAAGAAAAGATTACAGAAAACAGAACTCTAGATGCTACTCTTACCATTGGAATCAGATGTGGGGTAAAACTAACGGTAACTTTTGAACGTGCAGCATCAGCGAGTCCCTGTTCAATTTCTGGAACTGGAAACCACAAAATAGAATAATTTTATCTATTCAAATACAGATGCCATTTGTCCTCAAAAATTAAAATCACTAGCCATATATGACAACTAAGGCAAGAGCTTAGCGGTAAAAGGTTCAATCCAATGTTGTTCACATGGGAAGTGGTCATCAGTTTAAGTTCATTGCCAATGAAGAAAAGCATTAACATTTTCATATTCCAAAGACAAGTTATGGCTAAACTTTCATCAAGGAGCCCCAGCAGCTCCAATTAGCCAACCCCCAACCCTCATCCTTTTTCTAAAGGAGGAGAACCGGGCTAGTTTGCAAGACTCGAAAGGCATACATCCAATTGTAAGGAGTAAATTAAACTTACCATGGCGATGCCGGGTAACACCATATGAATTGATACCTTCAACTACTTCAGTGAACAATAGATTTTCTTTGGCACTTCGCCCTGCAACAAAAACCAAGTAGTAGAACCACATAGAAATGAGAAGCTAGTGTGGGAATGTTTTGTTATATACTTGTAATAAAATACGACAGGTTCAACAAAATTCTAACCTGCTCCACTCACACCAGATTTAGCATCAATAATAATATTTCTAATCTCAATAAGATTAGCCTGCGAGACAAAGAAAACTCAACACTTTAAACCAAAGGGGATATGAAACACTTCAAGCATCATAAAATCAATGAATACAGAAAAATCAGTTTTTAAAATAGATGCGTAAAGCTAAGCCTAAGTCCTAGACAATGCTTCCATCCCTGAAAACAACCCTGATTCAGCATCTTAAGTACTTCAGTCAAGGTAGGCAAACTTGATATAAAAGTTTAGTACAGATGCACATCCAAAAGCAGAACTCATATACTATCTAGAGTTCTGGATATTCTCCACCTATCCTCTAGATAGCTACATAAGCATAAGCAGCAAAATCTCACTATTGCCATTTCAGGCCTTTTAATGCTAACTATATGGATGACAACATATCTTCAATCCTGAATCTTCACTTCTCTCTTTTCTGATATGAACGCTCAATTGTTCATGTCATCAAACGAATGCAAAAATGCATAGCTTTTTAGGAGAGCTGTCCAGTCTCTTTGCATATCCGAAATACTGATTCCCTTAAACAAGCCATGAGCTGAACGCCAAGGAGAAACCGTGAAAACAATTCTATCCCTTAACCCTTGAAGATTCGAGCATTCCTTTCGAGCCACAAAAATCACAAATTCCATAAACAGCACATTCCACAAGATTCTATTTTCCTTCTAGTTCTTATCAAATCCTTGAAAACTCAAATGTGCAAAGACTGGTCCAATGAACAAGGACAAACCCAATGCTCACCAAAAATATCAAAATGTTTGTCCCAAAGGAATTTCACAGCTGGGTATGGAGAAATAGATGAGGCACAGCTTCAGACTCAGATCCAAATATGCATAGATTTAGAAGTTGACCTTTGAACTAAAAAGATGAAACAGTGTACAACTAATTAAAGGATATAATTTATAGAATATTTAAATCACAATTTCGATTATAGGATCAATACGATGCTGTGATCCTACCATGCCCAAAGAATCCAATTACAGCCTAACGTCTACATCGTCAATCCATGAACTGATTCCACCCCTATATCTCAATCCTCTTTCCGAGGTAGTCAGCTTCCTGTGCAGTGTTTCATTCCTTCAACTAATTTTGGCAGGAGACATGGGTTTAAATTGAATTTGAATGATTGTCTACTTATTTGCATGTTAATTTAAAACATTTCATTTTTGTGCAATTCATGCAATTGCTCACATTGTACAGAAGCCCTCTCATTAATGGAGGAGCATAGTTCAACTGCCTCCTCCGTCAGCTGGCAATGTCTTACTCCCTAAGATAAAAAAAAAGAACTACCATTTTGTGTTAGTCATTTTAATTTGAAGACTGATACCCTTCTAAACTTAGAACCTTTGTTGTTATGTGGAACACTGTATTAAGTATCGATTTGCACATTGGTTTTTTCTCAAAAGTTTTTTATTATATTAAATTTTTCATTAAGAAAAAGAATTCCTTAGTAATGTTATTGTCTCAAGTAGATGTCATAATGTGCTTATTTTGCTTTATTACTCATTTTTCCCACTATATAGTGAAAATTATCTGTAATGATAGCTTTATTCATCAGATTTTATAATCCTTCATCCGATCTGTAAACCCCTCATCCATCCTAAGTAGGATCTCAATTTTAATATAATAAACTTGCAACCCATGCAATGGAAACAACCTCCGCACAGACCAAGATAACAAGACCTTCCAATCTCTCTGGCTATGAAAAAGAGGCATCCCCTTAAACAAGCAATGTATTAAACTCTAAAGTCAAGCTATGACTTGATCTCCGATTGATTACCTCAGTCCATAAACCATAGACACCAGATTTTGCCAAGAAATGCACATATGCATAAATCTCTGCCCTTTTTCTTGCTAAACCCTTTCCAAGCCATTAACAGAAAATCCGATTAATGTGAAGGGTACACCACACTTAACACCCTAAACCATAAATTTCAAGCTACCATGCAAAACAAAGACTAGTAGATAAAAGTCGCAGTCAGAGAACCACTGAAACAAAACATAATTGTATACTAATTTTTGCATCTTAATCAGCCAGCAATTTATTTATGCTAAAAAAAGAAGTAGAATCTTCAGTTATTCTGTATTGTACAATGCAAAGTAAGCATGCCAACCTTTATCAGTGGGACAAGAGGAAGTTGAATAGAAGTTGGATAACAACCAGGATTAGCAACTAGGCGTGCATTCTTTATTTCCTCCCTTAAAACCTCTGTCAATCCATATATAGCTTCTTTCTGGATACAGAAACTAGATTAATTCAGCATGAAAATAAAATTATAAAAACAAGAAAGATGAGATTTAAGGAAATTTCACTTGTTTTTTTTTTTTTTTGTTACATTAAAGTACTACAAAAATTATTAACGTGAGATTCATGATTCTCAGATATGAACAGAAATCAAAGTTAACAAGTCAAATTCATAAAGAGTGATGACATCTTACTTCATCAGATGTATATCTTAGAAGTTAGAACTTAGAAGATGTTCAACAGTTTGCTAAGCAAGGTTCAGTGAAATGAAAGACAACTTACAAGCCTAAGAGTTGACAATGTGCTATACTGATGAAGAAAACAAAAAGTGGACCTAGATAAATCAGATCCTTTAGTTATTGAAGAGGACAACAAGTCCCACCTGCAAATCTGGTGCTCTGTGTGGCTGACCATACCACTCTTCATACTCAGAAATATCTCTTAGACGAAAATCCTACAAAATCCCTCATTTACAATTCTGATATGAAGCAAAACTTCATTCATATTCTATAAAACTTCATTCATATTCTATAAGAAATATATATATTAGAAAAGAAGAGAGAACAGTTATGTAAAACATACTGCAGAAAGATCAACAATCTTCAAGTGCTTAGGAAGGCCTTTAATTATTTCCTGAAAAAATAACAAAACTAAGTAACAATGTTTAGCATTGAAATTACACAAACTCTCTCCTTTTCTTGTGAGAACGATATACTTTATCCGGTGCTCTATTGGTCAATTCAGGGAACTACAAAACTCAAAAGACATAAGACTGAACCTGAGTGGTTCCATGCGGCAAACAACAGAATACAGCATCCACATCAGAAAAATTTGCATCCTTTATTGCAATCAAATCTGGCAACTCCTGCAAGCACGAGTTAAGTCAAAATCTGTAATTTATGTAACAATGCACCAACAGACATATATCATAACCGCACCATGAGGATTGCACAAGAAAATGATGATTGAAATAGGAAAGGTATGCAAATATCACTTAGAATAAATAAAACAGATAGCATACCAAGCACTCGATAAATATAACTAGAATCGAACAAAAAGATCTATATAAATACATGTCACCATATATGAAAACAGCCATACTTGTGTACCCAAATGAGGGAATACAGACGTAAGTGGCTGCCCAGCTTTCCTATCAGCTGTCAGCAGTGCAACCCCAAATTGTGGATGATTTGCCAAAAGCCGGATAACCTGACCAAAAAAACATCACAATCTCACAACCTAGTAACACCAGATCTAAAATGACAGTAAAACCATAAACAATGGGGTGACAGTGATAACAGGTTTGCTTGGTTGAGTACAAGTAAAGAGGTAATGCGAAAAATTTGGAACTAAAGTCACTTTACAGTTCGCAATTGTGCTGTATAACAAAGCACGACCAAAAAAAAAATAAAAACTATAACTCATTCTCACTCTGAGCCATAACTTCCGGTTGAAAATCATTTTTACTTTGTCCTCTATTTTCCATCTTCCAAACTTTCCACCTACTAATCCAAGCACACCTTAAGGTATCATTTGGTAGAGGTGTAAGAATAGGGAAAGAACACAATATATAGATTCTATTTTATGTTTCGTGCATTTTAAAAGTAAAACAGAACCGGACATGAGATTAAAAGGTAATACATTTTGGTTCAACTATAATAGAGCATGAGTTACTCTGAATTGCTGTAGCCTAGGAAGCACGAAACACTTGTAGAAACAGGAAGAGTCGGGTTCGACACGCTCCGACACGGCGACATGCTCCGACACGCTCCGACACGGTGTCGGACACGCGGTTGACTTTTTCCAACACGTTGACCATTCCGACACGCGAATTTGACCGTGTTCGACACGGTCAAATGGCATTTTCGTAATTTTTTTAATTTAATTTTTTTTTTTTTTTTTTTAAATTAAAATATATTAATAAAGCTTCCACTTGATCATATCAATTTTATTTTTTTGTCTTTTTTCCCCTTAAGTAGATAAGAGATCATCTCAGCATCATTGTTTTCAATTCCTATTACGCTCTTGTTGTATCTTATTCTCTCTTATCTCTCTCTAATATAAGTTGTTCTCTCTATCTGATATTATATCTCTTTCATCCCAGTTTTTATTTTTTTTTATTAAAGCTTCCATCTTTATAACGTGTTGATGAGTATTATTAAAACGTGTCCCAACGTGTCGAAATCCATAATTTTTTAGGATTGACGTGTCGGAGTGTCGTGTCGTGTCGTGTCACGTGTCGCGTGTCATATCTGTGCTACATAAGCTGTAGCTACCTTTCTGCAAATAGCTTGTTGTATATGCGATAGGTATTGTTATACAGTTAGAGTTCGTTTCAGTTTCTGTTAGGGTTAGATTGCTGAGCTGGCTACTGTTATTTCAGTTTCAACATTTGCTGAGTAAGTAGGAGTCCCACATTGATTATATAAACAATTAGCGTGGGATTTATATAAGGTCTTGGGTACTCCCACCATTTGAGATGGCTTTTGAGATGGTGATCCCACGGGTCCCTATCATTTGGTGCTTTCATTGAGAGTCGGATCGCGGAAAGGGCTACCTGATAGATGGGTGAAACCGCCCAAATGGGGAAAGGGCTACCACAGGGTGGAAGCCAACGTGAACGTCGGCCTTAAAGGGGTGGCAATATTAGGAGTCCCAGATCAATTATATAGACCATTGTATCAGTTTTCTCAGTAAGTCAATAACACAGTTTTCATTCAGAGATTCTCTCTCTCTCTCTCTCTCCCTCTCTCTCTTATCTTCGTTTACTAAAGGGGTAGAACAAAGGAGTGCAGAATAAAAGAGAGTTGTTCCATTCTTTTATATCCTCTTGCCAATGGGTACCTAAGTGTGTGTGCTAATGAAGCTTACCTCAGAACCAGTGTAGCCACTAGCTCCAAGAACACCAACACGAACAGTCTTTTGTGAAGTTGAGTTTCCACACTTGATCGAACTCTTAATAAATGGCTTCCCATCCTGTTGCTTTCTCAACTTTCTCAAGTCCTAAAAACCAAGAATTTAGGAGAATCAAACACATTCAGGCAATTAATCAAACACCTTTTGTGGCAAACAGGGAAACATAAAAAAAGAAAAAAGAACATAAAATAAGAAAAGGTACCTTGTTCCAACAGTGGGCTCTGTCAAAACAAACAGAAGTTAATGAAGTGGTGCTCATTTTGTCCAGATAGCTAAGAAGGTGTTGGGATCAGAGAATCAACTTTCAACAAATTGTGAAAATTTGAAGCATTGTAAAGAATCGCATAAAGTGGAAGGAAAAGAGGACCATCTTCTTTTTCTTTTCTTTTTTATTTATTTATTTTTACAGGCAAAAAGTTTCTGAAACTTGCAATGTAAAAACGTTTTTACAACCTTAGTCCTCGCCTCGGGAAAACTGTAGTGGACTTATATAGTAACAATTAAATTACTGCTATTATTAATGTTATTATTAATTAATTTTATTGTTAAATTAATTATGTTGATCTAATAATTATATTTTTTTTATTTTTATATGGTTATAATTCTTCGTATTTTATATTTATTTTCATCTTTGTATAATTATGATTATCATAATTAGTATTTTATATTTATTTTCACCTTTACATGATTATGATTCTCCATATTTAATATTTTATATTTATTCCCTATATTTAATATCATACAAAGATAGAAATAAATATAACCGTTAACAGTGAAATTGATTGGTAGTAACACTAATTGATTGTTACAATATCCGACTCCTAAAGATTTTTTTTTATTTTTATTTTTTAGAAAAAGTGTTTGTCATTTTAAATGACATAAAATTATGTCATTTAAAGAGAGATAGATATAAAAAAGATTTTTTATTTAAATTTTAAATTAAAAAAAAAACACACTTTCTCTCCATGATTTTGCTTTCCTTGTGCCTGTCTCTCTTAAAATGATATAACTTATGTCATTTTAAATGACAAACACCAAACCTTTTTTTTATGAGTTTTATAATTCTCATATTGAAGGAGAATTGAAATCTTATGTTGTAGAGATAAAAAGCATGTGAGACCCATGTGTTAGAAAAAATTATATGTAGGACCCATGTCAGTACAGAAATCGAAGGGTGCATAGAAAAATTGTAATTCTCATGTTGAATGAGAATTATAAAACCCTTTATTTATATGTTAAATCAGTTTATCGATTATCTAACTGATTTCATTTAAACACCGTCGCTTCTATTATACGAGGACGATTCTCGCAAGATGATTTTCTCTAAAGAGTGTGTTTGGTAGGAGTTTAATTTTAAGATAGATAGGCAAATAGATGTGGTATTTTAACTTGTCTATGTTTGATATTGAGTTTTAAAAAATTTAACTAGGGAAATTACTTGCCCATTATTTGACATTTGTGTGTAAAAAACACTATTCCATTATACCACCTAGCAGGTGGTATTTGTATTTGCTGGACAAATGTAAAAAGGAATGCTACCTGGTTGACCAAAATGCCAGTAGTTTATGACCAAAATGCCAGCAGTTTATGACTCTCTTCTAACCGTAATGCTAATATTCAACTTAGCACAAGCTATTTACTCAAGGTTGTTGTTGTAATTTAATCTTATTTTACCTTCAAGTAAACATAGACTTAAAAAACTTAAACCAATTTTTCCGATAATTTTTCAGCCTCCCAAATAAATATTTTTTTTTTTACTTTCCTATCAATTTCATTTTTCCACCATTTTCTCATTAATGATTCAGGAAACAAACTCTTTTGTAGTTGGTAGTTGAATTAATGGTGAATTAATTTTCTATCTATCTCTATGTACTTCACTCATTTCTTCATTTTTTTTTTTTGGTAAATAATCATTTCTTCATTTTAAATAACAACTAACTTTGTGTGTTTTCAATTTAGTAATTTAGAGTGGTGTGTACAATAATAACTTTTAAATTTTACTCTTTGATAGGTCGGGCAAAATTTAACAAAAACTAAAATAGGAATATGTATCCATAATCCGTAATATAAAATATTAAAGGGTTCGTTTTTTATGATGTAAATATAAATAAGTTATTTGCATTGAACTCAAAATAATGTCGTTTTGAGACAGAAATCAAGATATTTTTATAATTAAATTTATTTCAAGATTATAATAGTCTTTATCATTATAATTTTTTAATTTTTCAACCTAAAATCACGTTATTTTAGAAGTGAATGTAAGTAACTTATCTGCATTTACGGTAGAAACATTAAAGTCAATATTAAAATACTTTATAAAAATAAAAGAATAACAATTTAAAAAATATGATTAACTATATATATTCCTTATACTTTTTTAAGTATAAGATATAATGTTATTGATAAATTTCTTTTATGGAAACTTTAAAAATACTTTTATTATAAATACTATTAAATAGGGCATTAAAATATCAAAACATACTTTATCTCCATAAAAAAATCTTAAAAATAAATATTTTTTATGTTTTAAAATGTTTATTAAAAATAAAAATCATTTTTTTCTAGAATGTTTTACTGTTTATAATTTTCTGAAGTACAATAAAATAAAAAAGTATTTTAATTTATGTCATTTTTTGCTCCATTTTTTGTATGATATCACTTTTTTTGCAATTCTTTTGATATATTGTAGGTTGTAGACGTATGTAATTCCTACATGTTCTCTGACACACATGGTATAATTATCTGCTGCATTGCACTGATTTTGAAACTGATACTATTTATCTGTTTTAGAACTTATATTGCAAATGTAAATGAGCTTGGGGTGGAGAGATCCTTGAGGACTCATTGTCTTACTGAGATTTCTTTTTAGACCTCACCCCATGTTTAGGGCACTTTTTCAGGTTCAGGTAACTCAGGGGTTGATACCTCGGGCGGCAGGAGGCCAGAGCTTAGTTGATTGTTGCTTATATGCTTATGCTGATGTGATTGGATGATGCTTATGTTTTTAGCCTTCATTTTATGGTTATTGAGTTGAGACCTTGTTAGGACTTGTTGTCTTATTTGGTGAGCATGGGGATTGTCCATGTCACATTGATTATGATTTGATTAGTTAGACATTTGTGCTGTATAATGAACCAGGATTATGTCCGGTCTACATGTTGTAGTTCCGTGACTAGAGACACAGTTATTTATATTATGAGGTTATTTAGTGTAGATATCTGTCTATTTACAATTACACACAGGCAATGTTTTGAAAAAGGATTAATTAATCAACTTGGTTAATAATAATGACGTCATAAATGAAAAGAAAAAGTTAGTTCAGCATTTTAATTAAACGTTGCTTAATACGATGATATGATAACAAACCGAGTATACACGGGGTGTTACATATACGGTAGTGTTGATTGAGTCAATATTGAATGAAACACATACCCCTATACACTTGGGAGTGAGAAATTTTGACAAATTCTAGTGAGGTAGTGTTCTTGACTCAATTTCCTTATTCTTTGCCTTGAGTTGATATTTCATGACTTTTGAATTATGTATAATTGCTTAACTTTATATATCAAGTCTAAATAATCCAAAGATACAAGTTAATTTGACATTAATCATGCTTTGAATTGTTTTGATGATTACTAATGTTGAAGTTGAGATTTAATTGTTTATGCATATCTTTGCATTTTTTTTATGTTGCCAAAAGAGGGAGAATAGAAATAGAACTATGTAGAGAATATATGTTGAGATTGAGAAAATTCTATGTTTCCTTTATTGTTTCTCAAAGAGGGAGAAAGTTAACTTTTTATAGGGATTGTTAACTTTTTACCAAGTATTGTATTAAGGGGAAGCATATAGTTAGGGGCAGTTTATTTCTGATTTCATGTATTACTAACCATATTTCTCAATGAAGTGTTTAGTGTTTGTCATCATCAAAAAGGGGAAATTGTTGAACCAAATATTTCCAACCCTACATTGTTGAAGTTTTGATGATTGCAAAGCACCACAAGCTCAACATGGATGCACAACTTAGAAGGCAGTGTGACAAGTCTCAAATGACACTAGAAGACCAAGACAACATGCAAAAGTGAAGAAGTGACTCAATTGTGCAAAGTCGACTTCAAAAAGTATTCAAGTGAAAAAAAAGACCTAGAAGACTCAAAGGATGAAGACACTTGAAGATAATTGGAGAATTGTATTCTGTTTATGTGTCATATAATTTTTTTCTTTCGAAAACCTTCTTCGGATTCAAAATTCCGGCGAAAATTCCAAAAAATATAATTTTTTTTTTCAAATGTTCTCGATGAAATTCCTTTTTATGTCAAAAATATTCGATGGAATCGGAATTTCGTCGAAAAGTCCACGAAATGTAATTTTTTTTCTTTTATTTTTTTTAAAAAGTTTTCGACGGAATTCCTTTTCCGTCGAAAATCTTCGACGGATTCAAAATTTCGTCGAAAAGTCAAAAACATATAATTTATTTTTCTTTTATTTTTTTCAAAAGTTTTCGAATGAATTTCTTTTTCATCAAAAATCTTCGACGAAATTGAAATTGTGTCGAAAAGTCTAAAACATATAACTTCTTTTTCTTTTATTTTTTTTCAAATGTTTTCGACGAAATTCCTCTTCCTTTGAAAATCTTCGACGGAATCGGAATTCCATCGAAATGTCCACAAAATTTAATTTCTTTTTCTTTTATTTTTTTAAAAAAGTTTTCGACGGATTCGAAATTTCGTCGAAAAGTCAAAAACATATAATTTCTTTTTCTTTAATTTTATTTCAAAATTTTTCGACGGAATTCCTTTTTCGTCAAAAATCTTCGACGGAATAAAAATTTTGTCGAAAAGTCCAAAACATATAATTTCTTTTTCTTTTAATTTTTTTAATGTTTTCGACATAATTCTCTTTCCTTCAAAAATCTTCGACGGAATCAGAATTACGTCGAAAACTCCACAATATTTAATTTCTTTTTCTTTTATTTTTTTAAAAAAGTTTTCGACGGAATCCCCTTTCCGTCGAAAATCTTCGACGGATCGAAATTCCGTCGAACACTCCATAATATTTAATTTCTTTTTCTTTTATTTTTTTAAAATTTTTTCGACGGAATTCCTTTTCTGTCAAAATCTTCGACGGAATCGGAATTCCGTCGAAAAGTCCACAAAACGTAATTTCTTTTTCTCTTATTTTTTTTAAAAAATTTCGACGGAATTCTTTTTTCGTCGAAAATCTTCAACGGAATCGAATTTCCATATAAAAGTCCACAAAATATAATTCTTTTTCTTTTATTTTTTTCAAAAATTTTCGACGGAATTCTTTTTCTGTCGAAAATCTTCGACGAAATTCCTTTTGCGTCGAAAATCTTCGACGGAATCAGAATTCCGTCGAAATTTTTTGACGGAATTTATTTGCCGTCGAAATATTTTACGGAAATCAAATTCCGTGGAAAATTCCATCAATAATCTCAATGGAATTTTTTCAGTCGAAAAATTCCGTCGATAATAAAGACACTTCTAGTAGTAAGTAGCATTACTTAATGAATAATTTTAGACTTAAAATTAAGATGAGAATGAAACCTTAAAGTTGATTGATGCTAGTACTACTTGACTTGTATGCTTATCTAGATTAAATGGTGCATCTTCATGTTCTATATCTTGAACTACATGTGAAAAGTTTAATGAAGAGGTTAAAATCATCATAAAAAAGGGGGAAATTGTTGAACCAAAGGTTTCCAACCTAATATTGTTGAAGTTTTGATGATTACAAAGCACCACAAGCTCAACATGGATGCACAACTTAGAAGGCAGTGTGACAAATCTCAAATTACTCTAGAAGACCAAGGCAACATGCAAAAGTGAAAAAGTGACTCAATTGTGGAAAGTTAACTTCAAAGTCAAAGTATTCAAGTGAAAAAAGACCTAGAAGACTCAAAGGATGAAGACACTTGAAGATAATTAAAGAATTGAATTCTGTTTATGTGTCATATACTTTTAGAGTCCTTAAATGTATGAAGTTGAGTTTATTGAGCCTATATCTCTCTAGATTGCATTTAGTAACATAAACTCATGCATACAAGTCTCACACACATGGACAACTGTTAGATTGATGTTAGAAACATGCATTCATGTGTGAGAAGTGATAAAAGATCATTTAGAACTAAGTTAGATCAAATTCGGATGATTTTGTGGTTGCTTTCATGAAGTATCCGGATATATGAACTATGTATCCGATATGACATATCCGGATATGGTATACGTATATCTCTGCCCAGAATATCCGGATACGAGTTCAAATATATCCGGATATATCTCAGGGGTCATGTAATAAACTTTTAAACCCGAATCAAATCTTTTTGTATCTTTTTAGATATCATTTGGGTTATTATATATTCATGTTTTATGGTTCAAAAACATAAGAGAGCATAATATTACATGCATTAGAGGCAGAATCACCCAAGCACATGCATAAAGCTTAAATTTGATATTCTAGAGAAAGAAAACTCTTTTAATTCTTCTTCTATTTCTTTGTAATTCTAAAATTGGCGAAATAGTTTTGCTGTGATTGGTTCAATTGGAGTGATCCTAGGATATAGGTTAAAAGTGATCAAGGGGTTGATCACAGTCTTGTAAAATTCCAATTGAGGTTTGGTTTAAGGGTAGTGATCCTAGGGTTTAGGTTAAGGGTGATCAGGTGGACCACAGCTCTTGTAAAATTCCTCTTGTAAAACGGTTTCTTCAAGCACCGATTGAAAGCCTAATGATAGTGGAACGATTGGCCTCAGTCTGGATGTAGCTCTCAATGGTGGAGAGTGAATCATGATATATAGCTGTGTTATCTTTTCTTCCCTTATCTTTTAATTTTTTGCTGCATATGACTTTTCTTTCATTCATTATTTTTTATAATATGAATCTTTTTAAGGGATTAGGAATTTTTGTTAATTGCTAAATCTCTCTTGCATGCTTTCTTTTAAAAAAGTTTTTATTTTTCTTTGTTTAACTCAGAAAATGTTTAAAACACAATTCCCCCATCTTGCGTTGTTATTTAGTCATTCTTTCTTTACAATCCTAACTTTGAAGTTATGATTCATTTCATAAAATAATTTGGATGCTTTATTTATTGGCATAAGTAAGAAGCACGCAAAGCACAATGATCGTTATCATTTAACATAATGGATACATGTTAACAAAAAAAATAAAAAAATAGCTAAACTTTAAATAATGAGGCTATCAGTAGTTCACCTCCTCTACAATCAAAAGAACAATGATTCATATAGTTTGCACATCAAACAGAACAAACCAGTTAGAATTTGGAATTAGATTTTGCAGCCTTGAATTTCTCATTGATCCTACTCCTCCTCTGCTGCTCAGTAAGCCTCATACCAGACATCGTGTCCAATTATTGCATTGCTCTGAAACCTTTGAGCATGATTTTTCCACCTCAATGCTAATAATCTCCAAGAAAATCCACAAACTTATGAAATTAAAAATATGACATAAATGTCCAAATTAAATCAACTAACCGTGTAAACTTAGTAGAAAACTCTCAACACGAGGAAAATGAGAAATTAAAGATGGTTTGTGCTGTCTGTAGGGTTTTCAACGCGACAAAAATGATGGCGATGAATACACATGTTGACGATTACCTTGTGCAAGCGATCAGAGATGAGAGGTGGCGGATGAAGACATTGAGAGGAGAAAGACACTTCAACAGAGTTGTAGAGGAATAAGAGGCAGGAGATGCTGTAGCAGTTGAGAGGAGAATGAGTGCTCGAGTTTTGATATAGGAGTGGAGAGCAAGCTACAATTCACAATAATTTTTTAAAAATGCAAATATTTTTTTTAAAAGAACTATAATTTTTTTAGATATTAATAACATCTAGAAAGTAAATAGAAATTAAAAAGATATTATATATATAATAAAAAAACATAATAATACATTGTGGAGGTCTAAAAGACTAAAACCTACCAGAAATTACATTATTTAGTGGAGATTTTCTTGACCTACACTAAATAACCTCTACTAATGATCCATTTAGTTAGGAATGGCTCCTTTATTCTAGATAAATACATTATTGTTATGACAACGTCTTATTCATGTGCTCAGCTTGATGAATAGGAGCACATTTTCAAGTTCCATTCCAAATAGAGCATCTTGATTACAACATTAATCCAAAATGCTGTATCTAAATCCTGAAATGATGTATCTGGATATTTTCCACTTCAAGTTTCATGAAATTACTACGTTTTCTTGTAACAAAAAACTTGCCCCAATCGTAAGGCCTATATTTGGGAGGGTTTTGCTCATTTGTCAGCTGTTCTAAAGGCTCCACCATGGTGTAGTGTGCAGGCTTCAGAAAGAATGGATATGAAAGCCTTGCCTTATCAGGGTTCAGAATAACTCTGTGCTCAACACTCTCGTATGCGTCATTGGTCCAAACCTGTGCAACAATTATCTCTAGTTAGTTATGTTGAATTGCTATGAGCATGAATACGGGACACTGAACAAAGTGCTACGCTTTGACCAAAAAAATTATTAGACTGTCACGTCAACAATAAATTTTGCCAAAATGCCACGCGACATAATTCGCTACACAGTATAGCGAATTATGTATGCAAGTAATTCGCTACACAGTGTAACGAAATATGCCACGTCAGGACGCACAGAACCAAAAATGCCACATGTCAAATTTTGAGAAATTCGCTACATAGGGTAGCGAATTTCTCAAAATTTGACATGTGATATTTTTGGTTCTGACGTACCATATTTCGCTACACTGTGTAGCGGATTACTTGCATGTATAATTCGCTACACTGTGTAGCGAATTATGCTGCGTGACATTTTGGCAAAATTTACAGTTGGCTTGGCAGTCTGATAATTTTTTTGTCCAAACGTGACAAAATGGTCACTGTCCCCATGAATATACCAATCTAATACGAGTGAAACGCATATGGAAAGTGCACCATGCACCATGTGTATTTTACCGAGCGACACATTTTGACTTTTACACAAGTCTCATATAGAGATGTGCGACTTAAACACATACACACTCCCAATGTGCATTTAACTCGTATTAAATTGGTAAATATTTTATTAAAAGAATTAAATAGATAATATGTCTTGAATTTTGCATCAGAACTGCAATAAAAAGCCTTAAAATTGTGATAATTGATGTGTCAATAAAAAATGTAAAAAAAATAAGAAGAGATATACATCATACAATATGCATGCCGGTGCATCATAAGAGAAACGGTATTGGATGGATATGAATATGGATGGATACAATATGGAGCTGCCACCATATTTAGAGTGTCTATGCTATGCACCACAGTTAGTTAGAGGTTTAAGCTTCACATCTACTGATTAATTTAAGGGAAAAATACTTATCCTTTTAAATGTCACAATTTATATACTTTCACTTTCACTTTCACAAAGAGGTGAGATCCACACTTTTTTTTTGTCAACTCTCTCTCCTCTTTTATCCATCTCTTTCTCTTTCTTCAAATGACACAACTTTAATCATTTAAAATGATACACACTTATACCCTTATTTAAAGAATTGATTTAGAAGTAGATAGTATAGAGTACCTGAATTATGTCTCCAACATTGATAATATAAGCATTAGGTGCGGGATTAACCCGAACCCATTCACCATCAGATTTTCGCTTCACTTCTAGCCCACTAACTTCATCTTGAGCAAGGACGGTTAAAGCACCAGTGTCCTTGTGGCGACCACATCCCAAGACAATGTCAGGGAAAGGACAAGGTGGATAATAATTGAGCCTGATCCAGCTTGTTTGGTCTTTGAAGAAGCCATGAAACCTTCTTGGTGGCAACCCTAAGCTCATAGCGATAAGCTCCATTAACTTGAGTGCTAGTTTTTCCATGACCTGAGCATATTCTTGGAATGCCTCTCTGTACAAAAAAAAAAACCAGTCATAATTCATATTCCCATTATAAGTCGTAATGGAATTATAGATATTGTTGAGAATTTAAATATAAATAGTGAATTTTCACATTGGTTAAAAATATAAATGGATTAAGTGAGCATCATATAAATGAAATAATCCAAAAATTTAAAATTTTGAGATTTTGAATTAAGATGTAATGTCAAATTCATCTATTGTGACAAATTGTTCCTTATCCATTGACGATAATTCTCCCCTGCCATAGGCTCCCGTGTTATGTGGCAAATATTCCTCAATAATTCTCATACAAGGTTTTACCATTTCATAAAAGGGTTTGCATCTATCATGTCACATAACACAAGAAAATTTTCTACACACACAACATTTTGTGGGGCCCGCACTTTTTGACACAAAAAATAAAACTACGGTACGCAAAACGAATCTCTATACACACAATCATTTTTTCCTACAACATAATTCTTATAAAACCCTTTCATAAATCCATCAAACATGATAATGACCTAAGTAAATTACTAATGGTGTAACCCCAAATAAACTTTTGAATTACCATGAGATATATCAAACCATTAATGTAGCCTCAGTCAATAGTTTAAGTTTTTGGGTTGAATTGGTTCTTTACATGGTATCAGCCCAATGGGCTCTCGTGTGAGGGGGCATATTGAGATATATAAAACCATTGATATAGTCTCATCCAATATCTTAAGCTTTTGGGTTGAATTAATTCTTTACAACCATCATAGATCAATTGACGAAAAAAAAATTAAAACACAAACGTTGTAATTATTTTTAGATCTTATTCAACTTAGAAATGGACACTCCAAACTTACTTTTTATTTGTTTAAGTTTTGATAGGAAAAGGAAGTAAAATAATTACTTAAACTGGAAGCTATATGATCAATTTCGCTAAGTTCCCACTTTTCTCTTTTTTTCTCCATTGATTTTAACTTTTATATTGCTTCCAAACATCCAAAAAATCACTTTAGAGATTCTCAGTAGGTAAAAAAAGAATTACGTAATCTATTCTCTTTCAGAGTTCCCTTCTTTCTTCTTTGATTTCTTCCGGTAAACATAAATTAAATGATTATAGTTTTAACTATAAAGAACTATCTAGTGTGTAATTATTTATAACTTGGTTGACAATATCCGTATCCACAAACATTTGATACCAGGATATTCCCTTTACAAACTTTGCATAAAATACAACAAAACTACCATCAATTGATCCACCTAATGTTGGATTAGGATAATTTAGACTGCAAAAGGTTCAAAGCGTTAAAAATATTTTATTATGACAAAAAATTATTCTTAAACATAATTATAAAACACGAACAATTGGTTGAAAGAAACTTGCACATTACGTAGTTATTTTAAAACTATAGATGATCAATTTCAGCGCCCCTAAACAAAAAAAAAAAACTGATGAACTTCTTCCCGGCCGGACGTTACATAACGTCATAATCTAATATTTCATATATTATATGAGTTTTATAAGAGTTATTTTGTAGGAAAAATGTTTATGTTATGTTATAGAGATTCGTTTCGCGTGCCAGAATTTTTTTTTTATTTTTTTGCTGTGGGCCCCACAAAATGTTGTGAGTGTAGGAAATTTTTTCTGGTCATGTTAAATTATAGATGATAAACCTATATTATATTAGGGGAAAACTATATGATGTAAGTTAGGTTCGTTTTAGTTTTTTTATTGTATATATTCTGGGCAGTACATAGTTATAATATGAAAAATTTTCTTTTTCACTTTTCACGTCAGCTGATGTGATTAGGGAGAGAAAAAAAAAAGTTTTCATGTTATAACTATATAACATATTTATTTCTAAAATAAAATAAAATATAGCAAGCGAATACAAAAATTAATTTTATAAATAAATTAAAGAATTATCAATTCTTTATATTATCCATAATCCATAAAATATTATAATATTAAATATTATCTATACATAAAAAACTGTGTCTTATAAAAAGAAAGACAACTCGAGTGTGCTTCTCTGCCACTAGTTTCAAAACAACTTATTCTTATTTTATTATTTTATTTTTTTGTTTGTGTCAAATCAATCTATTAAAATCTCCCTGTTAATTACCATACTCTAAATTCAATGTTGAATCTAGAATTGTTAGAATTTAAAGGAGTCGTTTGGTACGCGTTATTTTGTAAGATTTTTGAGAAACTGAATTTTTTAAAATTTTTAATTTTCAGATATCATTTATAAATGGAATGTTTTCATCATATATCTAAAAATCGAGATTCCCAGATAAAATTTTTTTATCCTCTACCAAACACCCCATATAGATGCCAATGAATATGATTGAATTACCTCAACTCTGGTGGGTTCTCAAGCCACTGATTATTCCAGTGAGTGATCTCTTTGTTATGAGGGTCAAGTGAAGCTGCCATCAAGGTTGGTTCCTCCACAGTAAAATCAAACACTTCTTTCCAATCCTTTATATTCTTTGTATGCTCAGAGTCATAATATCCCATCACATTCAAAGCATCCCTCCTCACCTTACTCTTCTCTTCTTTGCTAAGAGCAAAGAATTTCTTTGCAGCAGCTTCAATCTTCTCCCTGCTTTCAATAGGAACTCCATGATTTATTACTTGGAAGAACCCCCACTCCTTGCATGCACTTCCTATTTCTCTCACAAGGCCTTCAATGGCTGAAGGGTCTGTGATGGTGATGGAATCGTTTGATAAAGAGGATAGGTCTATCACTGGGATACCTTCAGCTTCAGTGACACTACTTAGCTTGGGTCTGTGTTCCGGTGGCTGAATCAAAGTTGGATCTACCTCACCCATGATTATGGCTTTTTTTGTTAAGAAATATAATCAATAATGGAAGAGTTTATGGGATGTGTCATATTGGTCTTGGTGTCCAATTATTTATATGCATTGAAATTAGTCAGATGTTTTATTTTATTCTATTTTTTTTGGTGCATGATTGGCAAATGTTTACTATATATCAAATTATATTCTAAGGGTTTATTCATGCAATTCTGCCAAAAAGGAAAGTAGTGTATAACTATTTCTATATCCAATATGAGCTTCGAATTTAGGTTGTCAGTGAGGAAATCTGTTAGGAGATGACCTAACAAGAACAAGACGAAGAGCCTTAAGAAAAAAGGAAAATAATGAAATGTATATTTCTGATAAGATGATGATTCTCAAAGATACAGAGAACTATATATGTGACTACTCAGTTTCCAATCCCTCCACGTATCACAATTGCTAACCCCAAATTACACAAGTGTCCCCCACTATCTATACAGCTGTCCAACTAACATTTCGACATGTTATCCTCATTACACGTGTCCCATACACAAAGTAACTATACTACATAACCCCTCAATCTTACTGAAGGATGCCTTTCCCTGGTTGGCCTTTCCCTGGTTGAGTTACTACCCGTAACATTCCCTTCCCCTTCAAGCACGACCTTGCCCCCAAGGTCCAAGGAGGGATAACAGCGTCGTAGGTGTTCTTCTTCTTCCCAAGAAGCATCTTTAGGAACTGAATTGGTCCATTGAATCAGATGCTGACGCTGGAGATGTCCTCTAATATTGACCACGCGATCTGCCAAAATTGCTAGTGGTACTTGTACTGGTCTATTGTCCTCTGTTAATGCTGGAATGGGTACTGGTTGCTTATCCAAATTGCCACGAAATGGTTTGAGCAAGGAGACATGAAAAGTAGGGTGAATTTGGCAATGAGGAGGTAACTGCAATCGATAGGCTACACTTTCTATCTTCCTTTCAATTGGATAAGGTCCAAAATAGCATTTGGCAATCTTGTGGTTAGCACGCTTTTCAACTGAGACCTGCCTATAAGGTTGCAATTTCACCCAAACCAATTCTCCCACTTCAAAGGATCGATCCTTCCTATGTTTATCACTCTGCATCTTCATTTGGTTGCGAGCTTGCAACAAATGGGCTTTAAGCCGTGATAGGATCTCATCTCTTTGCACCAATAAGGCCTCAAATGCCTCCACCTTTATTAATCCCCTAGGACACGGAGGAATCTGCAATGGTTGCTTACCAAATACAGCAGTATAAGGGGCCATTCCAATACTTGAATGCACACTTGAATTATAATGAAGTTGTGCCCATCCCAAGAATTATGTCCAGCTCTTTGGTTTTTCATGGCAGAAAGAACACAAGTATTGTTCAAGATATCGGTTAGTTACCTCAGTTTGACCATCCGATTGCGGGTGATATGCAGAACTTGTGTGCAGTGAGGTTCCACTCAACTTGAATAGCTGTGACCAAAACTGACTCAAGAACACAGGGTCTCGATCAGTCACTACGGAACGTGGGAAACCATGAGTGTAAACTACTAGCTCACTAAAAAGCTTGGCCACCATCGCTGCTGTAAATGAGTGAGATAGCCTGCCAAAAATAGCAAACTTGGAGAGCCTATCAACTATAACCACAATGGTTGAATAACCGTGAGACATAGGTAATCCAACAATGAAATCCATTGACAAATCTTCAAATACTCCTTCTGGCATGGCTAGTGGTTGCAATAACCCACTTGGTTTGGCAGTCTCATACTTCACTTGTTGGCAAATTATGCATTGAGCCACAAAGTTTTTCACATCTTTTCTCATGGAACTCCAATAGAAAGTGGCGGACAGCCTTAGAAATGTACGCAAAATGCCTGCGTGTCCTCCAATTGGGGAAGCATGAGCTTCATGAATTAAGCCAGGAATCAAAGAAGAAGTGGGACTTAGCAAAAATCGATTATTATGGAACAAGACACCATCTTTTACAGACAAGCAACTGTCCATTCCAGGATCAGTATTAATACTCTGATGGCATTGCAGCAAATATGGATCCTGGGAATTCTACTTCCTTATTTCTTCAAGGATATTAAAAATCGATTCTGAAATCATAGTGTGCAACCCGCAATCTTCATGCAATCTTGACAAGGCATCTGCTACCAAATTACTACTGCCCTTTTTATATTCAATTGAGAAAGAATAGCCAAGCAACTTACAGAGATATTTTTGTTGTTCGTTTGTCTGTATAGTCTGATTCAACAATTCCTTTATGCTCTTATGGTCGGTTCTGATCACAAAAATAGAACCCAGCAAGTACTGCCTCCAACGTTTCACAGCAGCCGTAATTGCATATAATTCATGCACATATGTAGAAGAATTAGCCATCTTCACTCCCAATTTTTTACTGAAGAAGGCTATAGGTCTGTCTTGTTGCAAGAGTACAGCCCCAACTCCACTATTCGAAGCATCAGTTTCTATGGCAAATGGAAGATAAAAATTTGGTAAAATCAATACTGGAGTCTTACTCATGGTCTCCTTCAACTACTGAAATGCTAAAGCTGCTGCCTCTGTCCACACAAATTCATCCGAGGCTTTTAACAAATCTGTTAAAAGAGCAGCGAGCATGGCATAATTCTTTACGAAACGTCAGTAATACCCAGTAAGACCCAAGAATCCCCTCAATTGCTTCAAATTACCAGGCAAGGGCCAATCCAACATGGCTTGAATCTTCTTCGGATCAGCATGTACACCTTGATTGGAAACAACATGACCCAAATAGTCAATGGACACAGCACCAAATGAACACTTAGACACCTTCACAAAGAATTTGTGTAGCTGTAAACAATTTAGGGCAGAAGATAAATGCTTCACATGATCCTCCATGGATCCACTGAAGACTAGTATATCATCAAAGAACACAATTATAAACTTGCGCAAGTAAGGTTTGAACAACTGATTCATCACTGCCTGGAACGTAGCTGGAGCATTGGTCAAACCGAGTGGCATGACTAGGAACTCATAGTGTCCCTCATGAGTCTGAAATGCTGTCTTCATTACATCTTGAGGCAGCACCCTAATTTGATGGTACCCCGCCCTCAAGCCCAATTTGCTGAAAACTTTTGCCCCTCCTAACTCATCCAAGAGTTCATCAATGGTAGGAATTGGAAACCTATCCTTCATAGTGATGGCATTCAATGCTCGGTAATCAATACACATTCTCCAGGTGTCATCTTTCTTGCGCACTAAGAGAATAGGAGATGAAAAAGGACTTTGAGAATGCTATATGAATCCAACTGAAAGTAATTCATTCATCTGTCTCTCAATTTCTATTTTTTGGTGGTGGCTATAGCGGTATGGTTTTACATTTACTGCCCTTGAACCTTCCTCTAAATGAATGGAATGATCCCTTCCCCGAAAAGGTGGTAGTTCTTATGGAATCTGGAATACACTCTGGTACTGCCATAGAACATGCCACAATTCCTTTGGTATCACGTCCTTGATAGCTAGTAATTCATTCTCAGAATCTACAAGGCTGCTCTCTGCTTGTTGCAATAATGCAAGGCAACTCAGCT
>JAVKPL010011530.1:0-53015 GCA_032173675.1 Gastrolobium villosum | reverse complement strand
TACCCATTGCATTAGAGAATTGTATCTTGTGAGGAACGCAAGAGGTGAATTTGGACAACTGTAAGTGAACAGTAATATGCCTAATATGATGAAGAATGTGTGAGGTGCCATGAGATGGTAGTTGAATTATAAAATTGAGCACTCAGAGATGTGCATGAGTGTACACCAAGTGTGGTATTATGGAATTGTGGTGTTCCGGAAATTGTGGAATGAATTATTGGATTGTCACCCTAGGTGAAGGGAATAGAAGATTGACTAGTGATGATGATTGAGTCAAGGTTTTATGGAAAGGCTTGGGATGGTAAGATGTTAAGCTAAGGTGGTGGCCAAAGTGGCCAATGATTGTAATAAGTGATTAATTGTGATGTAGCCAAGTGAGAAGGTATGATATTAGTTGTTAAAAAAAAAAAAAAAAAAATGGTATTTGGTGAAATGAAAGGTTGATATTCTTACCCTGGTGGTAGAGTTATTGATGAAGCAGTATAGATGCAAAATTATTATGAGTGATGTGTTGAAGATACACAACGTTAATGTTGTTCTGGGCTAGGTTCCAAGATATGTGATGGAGAGTGCTAGTGGTACCTTGAATAGTCCGAGAGATTGTGTAATCGCCAATGTGAAATGATGAAAGTAATGATGATGATGGATTTAGTTCCTTGTGGCATGATAAGAAGGCTTGGAAAATCCCTATGTGATGGGACAGATATGAGAGAGAGATGATATGTGACCTTGGAGTGATACATACTGGTTGAATGAAATGATAATGAAGGTGAGGTGTATTGAATGAAAAGATAATGATGAAGGTGAGGTGTATAGAATGAAATACATGTGGAAATGATAACATGAGTATGGAATGATAATTAAAGAAAATTGTTATTGAAATCTTAGGCATGTTGCCTTAAGTGTGAGAAATCAATGATGAACCTATGTGTCAAGTTTTGAGACGAGTAGTTGAAATTGTAAGTGTGATCTAGTATATGAAATTCACGAGTGGATTCATAGTTGAAAGCTTTGAAATGACCGATGTAAGGTATGAATTGTAATGTGTGGTCCGTTGAGTACCAGTTAAATGTCTTGAGGAAGTGTTGCCATTGTGTTTTGGCAAAGGTTTGTAAACCTGTAAGGTTAGATTGATGGTTGAGCACAGAGATGGTGCTTGTTAAAGATAAGGTGTTGAGGTGAAATTGTATGTTGTAGGTTAAGACGTGAGAAAAGCAAAGTGTGTATATATGAGTTGTGGCTAAATGCCGAGAATGGGAATTGCCCCTCAGGAAGTAAAAAGTATGGTGAGCGTAAATTAGATGAATACTCGGTGAATTGCACTGAGAGGCTGTGAGATTCCATAATAGTGTTTGATGTGGAATAAGAAAGGTGAAATAGATTGATGACAAGAGTTAATACTCCGTGGAGATAAAATTCAAAGAAGGAAAATTGTGGCTGTATTGTGCCAATAAGTAAGAATTGCCTGTGTGGCACAGATTGAATAGGATGTAGCATAACCCTATGAGTATATAGGTTGATATGTTAATTGGTGGGGAAAACCTGCCAAGAGAAATTATTGGGCTATATGTGTTAGGTAGCCGGACTTGTGAAAAGAAACTGAAAAGAAATTAAAAGAAATTGAAAGAAGTTGGCTTGGTAAAGCAGAGAAAGTGCACAACTGTGTGGTGCACTCCGGTTGTTCACATATGGTGTCACCGGTTGAGATTGAGATTGGGAAGGACTTGAGGTCTCCCATTGGGCCTTTGAAAGGCAAGACTATTGTGAAATGTGGCTGAAAAGCCAAAAGATAAAAATTTAAATAATTATGTTGGTGTCCGCGCACGGTATGGAGCTTCTTGGGTACGGGGGACTGAGATTCTCTGGCTGTATTCCGAGTTAGCTTATGTGCATAGTTGATTTTGCGGACAAAATTCCTAAAAGGTGGGGTGAATATAACACCTCGGAAAATTAAATGTGAATTTATGTGATAAAATATGGGTTTAAAAGGGAAGGATTAGTGAAAATCCGAGAATTAGGGCCAAAATGGGCTAAAAGGGCAAAATGGTAATTTGCCAAAGACGTGAACCGAGGCATGAAAAAATGGAGTTAGAGATTTAATATGACAAAAATAATGTTGGAAATGGAATCAGGACGGAAAATTGAGTGAGTAGGCAAAATTGTGAAAAAGTGATGAATAGTGATTTTTTTAAGTGAAAGATACTGCGGTATGAGTGTACCGATAAGTGTGAAATTTTTATCAATATTTTGAGGAAAGAAAAATATGTCATGGACTGGAAAAATGTGTAGATTAAGAATTTGTGATCATAATTTTTATCGGGATTAAAGTTAAAACGCGTGTGGGACCCGCGGGTGGTTTAAGTGACTTGAAAGTCACAAATGCATAGCATTCTCTCCCCTCCCTCTCTTCTTTTTCCCGTGGAGGTGCAGCCTCCATGGCCAAAAATGGCTCCAAATCCCTTTTCTTGGTAACTTGCTCATTTCTCAACCAAATCAAGTGATCTTTGGCTTGAAACTTGATGCAAACAACCTTCCAAAGCCATTGGTAACACTTAGAAGCCTTGAATCAACCTCCTTGCTGCGTTTTTGAGCAAAATCAGATTCGACCCACTTGGGTTTTTGGAGTTTTCTTGGAGTTTTGATCTTCTAATGGTTTAGTGAAGCCTTGGTGGTGATCATACAACACATTGTGAGTATATTTGTGGTATTTTTATGGTTGAATTCATAGATCTAGAAATTTGTGTTCAAACCTTTGATTTTAGATGTGTGATGATAGAGAGCTCAAATGGAAAAATGCTATTAGATGAAAAGGCCTTAGAATGATGCATGAAAGCTAGAAATGCTATGATAAATTTTGGTGAAAAAGTTAGGTTTTTAACTTAGGAAAAATTTGTGGAAATTTCATGAAAATGGGTAAGTGATGTAATTGAATAATTGAATGGTGGACCGTTGGTATAGGTTGATAATATGATTACATGATTAGTATGAGTGTTAAAATGAATTGAAAAGCCTTGGGGCATACCTTTGTGAGGAATCCGAAATTATGATGAAAATTGAGGAAAAATGATATAAAAATGATGTAGTGGAAGTTGAATGATTGAAAATGATGTTTAATTGGATGATAGTATAGTGTGGTAAAGTGGAATGAGAAGAAAGAATGTGTGATTCATGGTGTAATTGGTAAATTAACCTATAAAAGAGATTGAAGTAAAATGGTATGGAAAAATAGCCTTTGGCCTAGGTGATTTAAATGATGATTAATTGTGTAAATGAATGGTTGACATTGGAATTGTATTGATAATCATGTTGTGGATTATCTAGGTTGCCTCTTTTGGACGCTTTGGAAGCGGGTAAGCTTGGAGCTTACGTTTGGAGCATGGGCTCGGTATTGAGGTAACCTTTGGAACTGGGGTTTAGCCCTTGTGTGCTCCACCACACCTAGTGGATGGTTGTGGTTGGATTATGTGGTTATGACATTGTGTGATTGTGTGCTTGTATGCATATTGCTTGATTTTTGTGAAAATTGTTTGGTCACTGGCCAGTTGACGTGTGTTGGTTTGGACATCCGCTGGGTTCGTCCTACGGGAGAATGCCAGTTGGAATGCCATGGTGTTGACTCTGGGAGCGACATCAGGATGATCCAAGCGGGGGACGTCCGCCGGATAGGGCTCATGAGGAGTTCCGGTTGGGTATTGCCATGGAGTCTTCTCAACCATGGGAGAGGCGCCAGGACTGTCTCGGGAGTTATATGATGGAGTCCTTGAACATGAATCCATGAGTGGATGTTCTCGGGTTGTCTCCAGTTGATGGGTGATATTGTATTACATGCATATTATATGATGTTGTATTTGCACATTGAGTGAGCCATGGGGTGGAGAAACCTCCAGGGCCCTTGGTTTACTGAGATATATTTATATATCTCACCCCGTGTTGTGGGGCATCATTTCAGGTTAGGTTGAGCCTGGAAGAGTGGAGCATGAGGTGCATGTTGGAGGCACCATGTGATGAGCATTGGATAGGGACACATCTTGCATATGATTTTATGCTTTAGACTTAGGTCATGAACTATGCATGTTGAAAATGCCATGCTTAGTATGTTCATGAATACATGTTAGATCCTTCAATATGATGTATATGTAGGACATGAGAATATATTGTATATTTGAGTGAGCATGGGACTTGTCCATTGCCACATTCATTGTAATTGAAGCCTCGGTGAATATGTTGTAAAATGGACCATATTTGATGTAAAATGGCCATTATGTCAAGGACCTTGTATATGATACATAATTGAATGAAAATGCATGTTTGAAGGGCCTAGAGCCTAAATTATAGTATGTTTAAGTGTTGGGTGGAGTACTAAGAGGTTAGGGATGGATTACACAACCCTTCTTGGGCTTAAAATGCTGTAATCTGTCACTTTTACTGCATAGTAATCGATTACCCAAGCATGGTAATCGATTACCATGCAACAGGGGACGAAATTTGGCTACTGTCTTCACTGGTAATCGATTACTGAGGCTTGGTAATCGATTACCATGTGAGGTAATCGATTACCCAAGGTTGGTAATCGATTACCAGAACAGAGGAATTGAAAAATTGGCTACTGCCTCATTTTTGACAGGTGGTAATCGATTACCACCCACTGGTAATCGATTACCACAGTGTAAATTTTGAAAATTTAAGTTTTTCTAGACTAAAAGAAAGGGGTTTAACTTGATGGGTAGAACTCCACATGGTACGGGGTTTGAAACCACGCGTAGCTTACGTAAAGGGCTAGAACTTGGTAAGAAAGGAGAATGAGTTGATGGGTTTAAAATGAGTTGAATAAAAAGAAAAGTTTAGTGTTGTTGTTTAGCTAGATGCTTCCGCGTATTGCAATTACAATTATAGTATTGTTTTAATGGATTACGGAAAAGGTTATGGTTATAAAATGGAATATGATAAAGATGCGTAAAAAGTTTGCCCGTAATTTAATTAACCCAATTACTGTGATTGTAACTGCGCTTAATATCATAATCAATGTTAACAATACCGGTACGTAACGGGCTGTTACAATTCCTCTCTCGACTTGGAGGTCTGTCTGTTACAGCAATCCTGAAGAAGTTGCATGATCTCCGTTAGTCTCTGTTCTGTCCTATAGAAGCGTCTTGTGTTAGCTCCTCATTCCTACGGAAGCGCTCACGATTCCATCGAATCTAGCATCCATATTGTGGGTCACAACCATTCAAAGCACCCCTGGATCAGAGTGCTCTGATACCAGTTGATACAAGTGGATCAGACAAACAACAATAACAAAAAGAAAAGCATGGAATTTTCTGTATATTATAACAACTGCAAATGACAAATTACAGTAGAGGAAATTATCAATAGAACAATTAACTCTATTATAATTTAGGTCTCCACTACCGTTTATTTATCATTTCTAGCATTTTCCATAACATACACTAAGTCTCAATCCTCCTAGAACATGGCCAATTTACTCATATAGTCACAAAACCCTAAATCACTATTCATCAAAACTTGAATCATGTAAAACTCAAAGAATTTGTGTGAAAGAGAGTGGAAAACTCACCACAAAAGATCACACAATAAGGATCAATCACTCCTCAAGCTTCCATGGAGGTTAAAGCTCCAAAAAAACCCCACACTTTCACAAAAGGGTCGAATTTTGAGGGATAAAATCTCTCTCCACAAAGACTCCCACTCAAAACTAAGCTTGGATTATGAAAGAGGAGAAGATTTGGAGTGGTTTAAGCTTTGGAATCTCTCAAAATGGCCAAGGATTGCTCCCCCTAGGGTTTCCCCCCTCTCCTTCCTCTTCTCTTCTTTCTCTCTTCTTTCCTTCGCTGCGCACGGGTTAGGGAGGGGAACATTTGGGTTCTTTTAGTGGCTTGCCACTTAACATAGGTTAAGTGGGTCCAAGTGGGTATTGGTTCATCTATCTATTCAACTCCATTAATTACCAAACTTTACCCAAAAGTCTAGAATATTTTTCTAGGAATATTTCCACTTTTATTTTTATATTTTGGGTACTTTTGTCTACATCCATTTATACCGCTTAATTTTCACTGAGTACACTTTTTACCTCAAAAGTGACCCCAACTCACTTAAGTAAGCCTTCTTCTTAATTTTACTCACTAATACATGCTTAATTACTTAATTAAAAGTATTTAATTAAATTATTAAATTGGGGATGTTATATCAATTGAGCCCATTCCACTTAGAATTAGTTACCAACCCAAAACCATCATTGGCTCAAGCTTGGTTCCGTTTCTCCAAGAGAGTGATCTCCTTCATCAACTCTTCTAAACTCATCAGATTCTTCTACAACAACTCTGTTCTTAACCCTTCATTAAGACCATGTAGCCAAATCTCCCTCAACATATGATGATCAGTGTAATATAACAGGCTGATTATCCGTTCAAACTCTGCTAGAAACGCAACAACGCTACCCATTTATCTTAAACTCGTTAAAGCTTGGTAAGGACTTCCTATGGCTTCCGTCGTATACCTTTCCAAGATTTCAGCCCCGAAATCAGCCCAAGTGGCGTTTGAGTTGCTCCTTTCCATAACCTGGAACCAATTAAGGGCTGAAGCATCCAATACCACCCTGACTACATTGATCTTGTGCCTATCTGAAATACGATTCACCAAAAAATACCTTTCTACCTTAGTGAGCCACGAATATACATCCTCACTATGAAATCGAGGTATCTCCAGGCAATGGGAACGCCAAACTACTCCTCGTTCCACCTCACACTTCCCTACCCAAAATCCACGAACTCTGGTCCTCGCAAACAATCCATGGACTCCTTCCTTCCCACACGCAAACGTCCCCGCTGTCGATTCCTCTCTCGACTTGGAGGTCTGTCTGTTACAGCAATCCTGAAGAAGTTGCATGATCTCCGTTAGTCTCTGTTCTGTCCTATAGAAGCGTCTTGTGTTAGCTCCTCATTCCTACGGAAGCGCTCACGATTCCATCGAATCTAGCATCCATATTGTGGGTCACAACCATTCAAAGCACCCCTGGATCAGAGTGCTCTGATACCAGTTGATACAAGTGGATCAGACAAACAACAATAACAAAAAGAAAAGCATGGAATTTTCTGTATATTATAACAACTGCAAATGACAAATTACAGTAGAGGAAATTATCAATAGAACAATTAACTCTATTATAATTTAGGTCTCCACTACCGTTTATTTATCATTTCTAGCATTTTCCATAACATACACTAAGTCTCAATCCTCCTAGAACATGGCCAATTTACTCATATAGTCACAAAACCCTAAATCACTATTCATCAAAACTTGAATCATGTAAAACTCAAAGAATTTGTGTGAAAGAGAGTGGAAAACTCACCACAAAAGATCACACAATAAGGATCAATCACTCCTCAAGCTTCCATGGAGGTTAAAGCTCCAAAAAAACCCCACACTTTCACAAAAGGGTCGAATTTTGAGGGATAAAATCTCTCTCCACAAAGACTCCCACTCAAAACTAAGCTTGGATTATGAAAGAGGAGAAGATTTGGAGTGGTTTAAGCTTTGGAATCTCTCAAAATGGCCAAGGATTGCTCCCCCTAGGGTTTCCCCCCTCTCCTTCCTCTTCTCTTCTTTCTCTCTTCTTTCCTTCGCTGCGCACGGGTTAGGGAGGGGAACATTTGGGTTCTTTTAGTGGCTTGCCACTTAACATAGGTTAAGTGGGTCCAAGTGGGTATTGGTTCATCTATCTATTCAACTCCATTAATTACCAAACTTTACCCAAAAGTCTAGAATATTTTTCTAGGAATATTTCCACTTTTATTTTTATATTTTGGGTACTTTTGTCTACATCCATTTATACCGCTTAATTTTCACTGAGTACACTTTTTACCTCAAAAGTGACCCCAACTCACTTAAGTAAGCCTTCTTCTTAATTTTACTCACTAATACATGCTTAATTACTTAATTAAAAGTATTTAATTAAATTATTAAATTGGGGATGTTATATCAATTGAGCCCATTCCACTTAGAATTAGTTACCAACCCAAAACCATCATTGGCTCAAGCTTGGTTCCGTTTCTCCAAGAGAGTGATCTCCTTCATCAACTCTTCTAAACTCATCAGATTCTTCTACAACAACTCTGTTCTTAACCCTTCATTAAGACCATGTAGCCAAATCTCCCTCAACATATGATGATCAGTGTAATATAACAGGCTGATTATCCGTTCAAACTCTGCTAGAAACGCAACAACGCTACCCATTTATCTTAAACTCGTTAAAGCTTGGTAAGGACTTCCTATGGCTTCCGTCGTATACCTTTCCAAGATTTCAGCCACGAAATCAGCCCAAGTGGCATTTGAGTTGCTCCTTTCCATAACCTGGAACCAATTAAGGGCTGAAGCATCCAATACCACCCTGACTACATTGATCTTGTGCCTATCTGAAATACGATTCACCAAAAAATACCTTTCTACCTTAGTGAGCCACGAATATACATCCTCACTATGAAATCGAGGTATCTCCAGGCAATGGGAACGCCAAACTACTCCTCGTTCCACCTCACACTTCCCTACCCAAAATCCACGAACTCTGGTCCTCGCAAACAATCCATGGACTCCTTCCTTCCCACACGCAAACGTCCCCGCTGTCGATTCCTCTCTCGACTTGGAGGTCTGTCTGTTACAACAATCCTGAAGAAGTTGCATGATCTCCGTTAGTCTCTGTTCTGTCCTATAGAAGCGTCTTGTGTTAGCTCCTCATTCCTACGGAAGCGCTCACGATTCCATCGAATCTAGCATCCATATTGTGGGTCACAACCATTCAAAGCACCCCTGGATCAGAGTGCTCTGATACCAGTTGATACAAGTGGATCAGAAAAACAACAATAACAAAAAGAAAAGCATGGAATTTTCTGTATATTATAACCACTGGAAATGACAAATTACAGAAAATGAAATTATCAGTAGAACAATTAACTCTATTACAATTTAGGTCTCCACTATCACTACGATTATACTAAAAAAAGAAAAAATAGGCTCAACACATTAGAGATGTTGATCTCTCCCAAGTCCAAGTCCCATGTCCAGTCTGAATGCCCATTGCACTGGTACCTAGCTCCTATAACCTCCTCAACCTCTTGCAACATCATTATTCCCTCATCTCTCACTTCTTACAGCTCCAATATAATTGTTAACGGAATTGCTCTGCAAAACCTCTTCTAGAATATGTTGTCCTACATCAGCACCATTCCCAAGTGTTGTTCCCCTAGTACGCTTTCTAGAGTAAACTCTTAACGCCACCGTATTATTGTCACTCAAGAGGTCAAAGGCTCACGATAACTGTTACTCATATAGTTCGACTTGTATTGACAAAAAAGAAAATGCTAACCAATAATGAAATAATTTGATCCACAACTGGAGTAACATGCTTTCACATATATGTCCTTTGGGTCATGTTCAATTTCAAAATAACAAATATCTGAAAAAAAATATCAATTACACTTTTCACAAAAGGAAATGAAAAACAATCGAAAGAAAAATAAATTCACATGTTCTAATGGGATTTATTCAAGTCTGTTGAGATATATAGTCTCACATTGGTTGTATGGGCAACTAATGTGGAGTTTATAAGGCCTTGGGCACTCCCACCCTTTGAGCTAACTTTTGGAGTGGTGTATCCCAAGGTTCTTTAACTTGGTATCAGGGCGTTCGAAATCTCACCGCCTCCCACTTTCTTTGTTGTGGAATTTCCACACGTCGGTGGGCTTGTATGTTGTCCACCCTTCAAGCCCAGTGGGCTCTCGTGTGAGGGGGCGTGTTGAGATATATAGTCCCATATTGGTTGTATGGACAACTAATGTGGAGTTTATAAAGCCTTGAGCACTCCCACCCTTTGAGCTAGCTTTTAGGGTGATGTATCTCACGGTTCTTTAACAAAGTCTCTTTGCAATCTTTCCGGCCTTAACCCTTTGAGTTAGCTTTTAGGGTGATGTATCCCAATGTTCTTTAACAAAGTCTCTTTGCAATCTTTCCGGCCTTAACCCTTCAAAAAGTAAGACTGGCTCCAAAGTTTTAGGCTCCCTCCCCCTCCCAAATAATAATAATAATAATAATCTATGAAGCACCGACACTTCAAAAAACTTAACGTGTCGTATCCAACACTCTCTGATACTCCGACACTCCAACAGATTGCGTTGCATTACGTTTTTAGTTAAACTATTAAATTAATTGAATTATGATTACTATTTTATTGAGTTTAATGCAACAATTATGAGTATTATAAGATTAGCTTTATTTTTTTATTAAATTATCGAATATTAAATATAATATGCACTACATAGTTTAAAAATATTATTTAATATCTAAACGTGTCAATCTAGCATTTTTTAAAATTAATGTGTCGAAATATCGTATTGTATCCCGTGTCAGTGCAACGTAAGTAGTAGTGGTGGTTTAAAATAAAAAACAATTAAAATTTGGAAATACTGAAAATATTTTTAAGCCAAGATTTCAAAATATAGTACATAGTTCTCAATAATCCTAAATCATACATGCAAATCCAAAACTATGCAGAAAAGCAAATCACCCCGAAAGGGTTTCTGCCTCCTTTTCTTTTACTTGGCTAAAGTTAGAAGTTAACAATGTAATACAATAAACTACAGAGCAGTACAAACCTAAGGATATAAACAATTTTACAACTTACAAGGCTGTTCATAATACACATTCTACAAAAGGAAGCAATTTCAAGGGGGCAAATGCCACTTTTTTACGTTTTAGTTTCTCACCCATCTTCATTGATTTCAATATGCAAACTTCTAACTAGATGAATGTTCGTTTTGTTTTTTGACAAATAGCTTGCTTATGTCTTCTGTAACAACATTTTTCCTGAAAAATACAGAATCACAAATCCATCAATATCCATATATTTTTCAAAAGGAAACACAAATAGACATTTTAGCAATGAGAATATGCAAAACTTAAAACAGACAAAATGGTATATAATATGCTTTAGTATCACCTAAAATAAAACAGTAAAAGAAACGATTAGGACTTGGGCAAGTGCATGGGAAAGCACTAAATTATTATCCCTAGATGTCAGATGCTTCTGGAACATCAAGCAATTGCAGAAAAATTTGCAGCTTGACTGGAGGAAGTGGGATTGCAGCCTGTAGGTATTAATTTAACTCTGGACAATTTTTGACTCTTCCAGGAAGCGTAGAATTTTAATTAGGAACATCATCAAATGCCCTTATCTATATAAAGAAATAAAATAAAATAAAAAGAAGCAAAATATCCAATATCTCTAGTTCATCCTACGTCAGCCCACGCTACGGAACCCTCTACAACAAGGAATGGAAACAATAAAGACCTACATATAATCTGTTTACAGTCCCAACAACATGAACATAACGAAGTATACTAAACATCTGGAAAAGTGGAAAACCTGCATAACATTAAATTGCTAAATACATATAATATAAAACCATTATTATGGCCTTCAAAAAAGCTACTTTATATAATATAAAACCATTATTATGGCCTTCAACTCATACCCTTAAATTTTTGGTGTTGAAATATCAGAGCCTCATGTCCCAGGTTCGAACCTCGCCGTCCCCCACTTTCTTTTAAGTGGAATTTCTTTATTCGTACAGGTAGGTGGGCCTGTGCATTATCCACCCTTCAAGCCCAGTGGACTCTATGTAATAATAAAACCATAAATAAATGTTGTAGAGTTTCAATTTTGATTCTCACCCCCCATTCTATTAATAAATAAATGTTGTAGAGTTTCTTAGCATAGGTAGACAGGCTTATGCATTGTCTACCCTTTAAGGCTAATGGACTCTTGCATGAGGAGACATGTTAAATAAATATAATATAAAACTAATATTGAGGCTTTCACCAAATCGCTTAAACTTTTGGATTAAACTAGTTATTTACAGAAACCAATATCTAAATTATAAATAGACATAAGGGCATACCTCATTTCAACTTCAACCTAAGTTAAAAAAATCTATCTAAATTCACCTTATGTCACCCTTCACCAAATCAGGATCTACTAATTATTAAGAATTTTTTTTAAAAATTAACAAAACTATTAACTTTAAAAATAGCTAGCAACAAATGCACAAAAAAAAAAATAAAAAAAATCAATAAGCAGATAGCTATCTGTCAACACATCAAACTACCAACCTTCCACTGATCTGAGGTGGAACTAGCATAACACCAGCAGTTTCTGGGACATTCCTTGAACGAGGCAAGTTTCCTCTAGGAACTTTACTACGAACAGCAGAGGAGGCCATTCCATTAGAGTCTCTCTTACGTGAAGCATTTTCAGCTACAGCTGCAGCAACTTGGGAGGAGTGGTCACTAGCACTCGCCAGATTAGATGAGACGGTGGGTGAATTCAAAAGAAGTGAAGCATCAGGAAGTTTTTCCACTGAAGGTAGAGATGAATGTGGTTTATTTTCAGGCTGCTGGTCAGATGAATATCCAGATTTATTCCTACAAGTTGAAAGTGCATAAATATCAAGACCAGAGAACAATGCTAATAAAAAAAGGTGAAATGTTACTGTAGTTTATGTTGAGTTGAGAAATTGTATAAACACATAACCCAGTTAAATACTGTGAGTGTTGGGGAAGGGAATGTTGCTTTTTGCAGAGAGACTGATTCGAACCTGCGACCTGACACGGCAAGCAAGCTTACCACTGAGCCAAGCCGGCCCTTCATAAAATATAAACACATATGGTATATATATGTCTTTATCCCTGGGTCCTTTCTTTATTTTGACTTTTTCAGAGGAAAGCAGAGTTTTTATGGGATCTGGCTCACAAATGCAATATGATGACCCTTTATGGTTAACATGCATCATACATACAAATTATAAAAAGAGTATCCATTTCATTATATTTTTTTTTTTTTCATAAGAGAATTAAATCTTATCTGGATGAGATACAAAGATAAGAACTAAGAAAAAAGAAACTAAAAAATAAGAATTCTTGGAAAAACATTTCCAGTTTAGGAACAATTAACCATTCCACTGATAAAGGATTTTAAGAAGAGGTTTATAATCATCCACTTATTGACTTAACTACCAATTGAGTGTTTATATGTTCCTATTCCTAAATTTAAAATTTCCCATTTTTTTTGTAACTTTCCCAAAAGAAATCATCATACAACATCAGAGCAAGAGAATGAAAAGTAAAACAAAATAAATTAAAATATATGAACAGAAAAAGGCTCTGCTGTCTCTCTGGATATCCATCTAAGACAGACCCTTGAAGAAACCACAGAAGAACAGCATAAGAGAGCTTCCAAGAAAATTTAAACTCCAACCAGGTACACAACAAAGGCTTCTTTACAAAATAAACTGCCATAAAGCTGCCTTCTCCCACTTCCTTTTATGAAAATTGCACAATGATTCAGCAAGAAATGCTCCAGATTTTCAGGAAAAACCAGTAACTCAAAAAACATGTCCAATATATTACAATTTCCGGTACAAAGCAAAAGCAAAATCTATACTTCATTTCAAGGGAGTGGGAATAGGAGAACCTAGAAAGTAAATATCCAAAGGAATAAAAGGGCTAAATAAAAAGAAAAACACAAGTTATATTCCCATATTCCTAACAATGCTTTCTCTTACAATATTTTACAACCTTGCTTCAGAGAGAACACATGCAGATTTCTAATGCCAGCAACTAAGTTCATGTGTGTTTAATTGTCCAAAGTATTGTTATCAATAGGCACTCAATTAATTAGAAAAGTATATGTAGAAATAAGGATGGGTAGGAAAGTAAAAAAATATAAGGATGGACCAAAGAGCCAATTGGGTAAACCTCTGTTAGTTAGGCCTTGTTAGTTAAAGTTGATAGAGTTAGTTAGTCCTTCTAACTAGGGTTGGCAAAACGGGCCAACCGGCTCGACCCGCATTCAACCCGAAAAAAACGAGCCGGGTTAAGATTGGCTCGCAGGTTGGCTCATTTTCAGCCTATTCAAATGACCCTGTAGTATTAATGCATCAGCTATGTGTGGCTTCCATCAACTTAAACAAAGGGTTACAAAATGAGAAATAAAAACAAAATATTTTAGTTTCGAATTTTCTTCACAACAAATTTGCATCAACATCAAGAAACAATCAGAAGCACTTGTTACCAAGTGGGTAAGATATTTGAACCAAACAGAACCAACACAGCCTAACAATATAAAAATGGAAGGGATGTGAGAATATTAGGCACTTAGGTTTAGAGAAGGAAGAAAAATGATGACAGCATGTGTGGGTTTTGCCCACTTTTGTATATTATATTTTATATTTTTAAAAAATAAAAATAAAAATAATAATAAAAGAAACTCAACCCGCGAGCTAGCTCGTTTGACCCGCGGTTTTGCTCATTTTTTCACGAGATGGCTCGGGTTGGCGGCTCGTTTTTGCCAACCCAACCCGGCTCATTTTTGGCGTTGGCTCGTTTTTGTCAACCCTACTTCTAACTGCAGTGGCAGAGGTAGAGAGAGGGGGAGAATGTAATTGAATTCGGTTAGTTGGTCAGTTAATTTTGGAGGGAGAGACCAGGCTCTCGCATTCCTCGGGAAGTTTGCTTGGTGCACCAGGCTTTCAATTTCAAATTATTCACATTATTCTCTCTTTTCTTCCTTCCATACCTAAATACCTATAATATTAGTATAAATAAGGATTAGTGCTTTGTGCTTGTATCACATTATAACATATTAAATCAATACCAATTTCATTTCATTCACTTTATTCTATCTTTTCTTCCTTGAATACCTAAATCCCTATAATATCAACAATTGCTAATATCAACCCCACCCTTGTTTTCTGCTAAAAGTTGGATTAAATCAGAAAGTAAGCTATAACCAATCAGCCATATATTCCAATTTCCAACATTGAAGTTGTAAGACTTGGGATTAGTTTTCAGGTCTAAGAAACCAAACATTATCTTCTCCTGGCTGTGACACTAATTTTCAACGATGTTTAGCTTTCAAGTAATACCCATTATTCTGATGGGCGATGGATGATCATAGACTCTAATTTTGTAACAGTGCCCATTGTATAAAGTGAAAACTCAACACAAGAAGTAATTAACGTCCTAACACTAACAACTAGAGTTCTATTCATCAGTGTGACTGAATACAGAAAAGTTATCACTACATCTCAAAGGGAAAAAAAAGGGGGGGCTTTTAACCCATCAATCAAATGCTGAACTGAAAAAAAAAAAAAAAAAAAAAAAAAAAAAAACTGAGAAAAAAAAGAGGGGGAAAAAACACAACATAAAAGCAACCCATTTGCAAGCACTTTCTGAACAAGCGAATTTCTGATACAAGAAGCAAAGAGAACGGGAATTACTGGGTCCGAGGAGGAGGTTGCGGTGGCGGTGAATCGCGTTGGGAAAGTTGGGGTTCGTCCTCTTTCTTGCGTCCTTCGTCAGTGGGTTCCGGAACGTCGTCGTCTGAAGAGGAAGCGTAATCGACTAGCGACATTTCTCGTTGCTGTTTTTGTTTCTCTCCGTCGTCAGCCGTTGACGGCGTTTCTGGGTTTCTTCTGCGTCTAGGCGTGAGTTCCTTGAATTAGGCACCCCGTGCTTGTGAAAGCGCTATTTTTTTTGTTTTTATTTTTAAATAAAGAGTAAACATTATTTTTGTTCATGTCAATATCCATGAAATTCTCTCCCAAAAAAAAAAATCAAATTGATTCCTAAATTGATAAAAAAATAACTAAGGAGTACTTATTACACGTTCAAAATTGATTCTCTTTGCACGTGACACTTTTTTTCATAATTTTATGGATCAATTTGGTCCTTTTTTATTGTCAGGGACTAAAAAAGATTTCGAAGATATTGCCTGAGACCAAAAAAGATATTTACTCTTAAATAAAATTACACGTTCTATACAAAAAGGATAAATGAATTGATATGTTAGATAATGTAATATAAGAATCCAAAAATATAAATGAATTGATATGTTACATGATGTAATATAACAATCCAAAAATTAAGGGATGAGACTCAGATATGATTATGAGAATAGGAATATTATGTTACAATATGTAACGTAACAATCCATTCACCCATACAAAAAATGATATATATACGAGCTTGAGATATATTTACATGTGGTTATTTCAAAATTACGTTGTTTAATTTATTTATTTTTTTATATTAATTAATTTATTTTTGAATGGTTATGATTCTCAAGTTACTTGATATAATCAGTAACGAGAGAGAAAAAGACAATCATAACTATTCAAAAGTGAATCAATTAATATAAGAAAATAAATAAATAAAATGACGTAGTTTTTGAACAGACGGAGATAAATATATCTCAAACTCTTTGAGAAATATTTTTCTCATATATATATATTGGAAAAGTGTTTGTCATTTTAAATGACATAAACTTACGTCATTTTAAAAGAGAGATAGACACATAATTTTATTTTTTTAATTTAAATTAAAAAACACCTATTTTCATTCTCTCATGATTTCCATTCCCTGTGTGTCTATCTCTCTCCTAAAATGACATAACTTATGTCATTTAAAATGACAAATATAAACCCTATATATATATATATATATATATATATATATATATATATATATATATATATCGGGTTTACATTTCTGCAGTTATTGTACGTGCAGCAATTAAGTACTTGCCATATATATACTTTAAAACATTAAATGCAGGAAATTAAGCATAACCATATAGAGGATTAAAGTAGTAAATGTAGGGAATCATAACCATACACATGTCGTTATTGTACGTAAAACGGTTCCAGAAATGATTATATATATATATATATATATATATATATATATATATATATATATATATATATATATATATAAGTATGTGTGGAAAAACATTTCTCAAGCAGCTTTAGATAAGTTTATCTCTGGCTACCCAAAACTACGTCATTTTATTTATTTATTTTCTTATATTAATTGATTCATCTTTGAATGGTTATGATTCCCTTTTTTCTATCTCTTTCTTTATCACAATTGATCTATCTTTGTACGGTTATGATTTAGTAGCCGAAGATAAAATTTTCTCAAACAGCTTGAGAAACGATAAACCCATATATATATATATATATATATATATATAGTGTGTATATATATATATATATATATATATATGTGTGTATATATATATATATATATATATATATATATATATATATATATATATATATATATATATATATATATATATAAAAAAAAATTACATGTAGGACCCATGTCAGCACGAAAATCGAAGGGTGTGTAGGAAAAATTGAATTCTCATGTTAAAAAATGAGAATTATAAAACCCATATATATATATATATATATATATATATATATATATATATATATATATATATATATATGGGAAAAATATTTCTATAACACTTTATTCATAAATTTTGCAAAGAAACATAACATATCCCAAATATTTATATTAAACTCAATAAAATGATAATCGTAATCGAACGAATCTAATAGTTGAAACTAAAAACTCAATTAAATCAACATTTGAACCTTTTTTTGAATTTCTATAATGCGTGTTATTTTTTTTATTATATCCATTTTACTGATATACCCTTCATTAATTTACTTAAAATTATCTACAGCTACCCTAAAAATATGTCGTTTCGATTAATAAAGGATGTTTCCGTAATTTTATTTATTTATTTATTATATCCATTTCA
Source organism: Gastrolobium villosum (assembly GCA_032173675.1). NCBI lineage: Eukaryota > Viridiplantae > Streptophyta > Magnoliopsida > Fabales > Fabaceae > Gastrolobium > Gastrolobium villosum. The sequence goes on along the minus strand of JAVKPL010011530.1, from coordinate 35,329 downwards.
CTGATATACCCTTCATTAATTTACTTAAAATACAGAAATATTTTTTCATATATATATATATATATATATATATATATATATATATATATATATATATATATATATATATATATATATATATATATATATATATATATAAGGTTCGCTTTTGAAGAATCAAAGTGATGTTGTGGTTGCCACGTACTCAAAGATAATACACTTGATGATGCCACATCAACATAGTTTTGATGATAACAAACAAACACAAAGAGAAATGCTCAAGGTCGAAGCAACATCCAAAAGAAATCAAGAAAATGTGAAAGTATGCAAATCAAGCATCAAGCCAAGTCCAACACCTCACTGGTATATTCATCTAGGACTTAGGAAAATTATGTAAAGGTGTATAGATTATAGCATTGCATGAACTCAAGTTCATCCATATAATTACCTAATCGGAAAATGCTTAAAAACCTTGGTTCAACAAGTCAAAAGTGCTTCAAGAGATCTCTAAGATAATTTAAGCACTTAAGCAGCCCTGCATAGTGTAATCACACATATTCATGATCTTAAATCACTCACTTGTTTTAGAGGAATGCGTCTTTTACTAAGTTTTAAAGAAAAATCAAAATGAATGGTTTGATGTGTCCAAAATTGGTTTGGAAAGGTAATTACATGATCTAAACACTTTTAAATAGTTTCCACAACTAATTACATCCATTCCAAGTCATAGAAACCATTTTGAAAGAAAATAAACTCAGAATTCGTGCAAAAGGGTGCTGCTATGAAATATCTGAATATTGCACTGAGAATATCCGGATATCAATATCTGGATACCATAACTGGATATCCATATCCAGATATGAGCATGATAGATATCCAGATATGTACGGATCACAACGGCTATAAACGGCTAGTTTTCAGGATGTCAATATAAATACCCGCATCAACAGTAATGAACAGTGAACAACCATAGATCAATTATTGAACCTTTATTACTCATTCTAGCCAATTATTTCTCATTAATTACTTACTTTGATCACTACATACACTTGAGCTCATCTTTCTTTTGAAGCTATACACCTATAAGTACTTCAATTTTTGTAATATGTACTTTGAGAGTACTTAGCCATTCTTAATCACCTCAATCTTAGTTCTTGAATTGAGAGGGGAGTGAACCCTTGTGTAAGTGAAGGAAAAGTGTTGGTCTCCAAGTGATCAAAGTCTTGGAGAATATTGTAGTGGTTTATTGAGCACCCTTGAAGCTCAACCGAATAGTGAAAGTTGACAAAGCGGCTTCAGTCTGGACATAAGTCACAGTGGTGGTGACCGAACTATGATACATCTCGTTTGCAATATCTCTAACCCCTATCTTTGCATAAGCATTGTTAGACCATTTGAGCATATTTAATTTCATATCTTGTCAATTATTTACTTGAGTTATTTACTATTATTTAGTCTCTGCGTGTAGTACATTATTTGAACTAAAGAAACTCATTTTCAAAAAAGAAATTGAGGCATTTTGCGAAAATATTTTTAAAACTCAATTCACCCCCTCTTGAGTTTGAGGCCACTTGTCCAACAATTTTTTCTACCGTCAATGTAAATAACTAATCTACATTGAACTTAAGGCAAAAATCAAGGTGTTTTTGTAATTATAATTTATTTCAGTGTTATAATAGTTTTTTTCATTATAATTTTTTAGTTTTTCAACCCAAAATAACATCATTTTGAGAGTGAATGTAGATAACTTATTTACATTCACTATAGAAACATTAAAGCCACATATGTGTGTCTGTGTGTGTGTGTAATTAATGTTTCTCATATTGTATGAGATAATTTAATCTCTTACACATATATAAAAATATGTGGCCCCGTATGAAGAAAAGATAGAAAAAGAAAATATGAGTCACATTTTATGTGTGTGTAGGAGATAAAATTATCTCCTACAACATGAGAAATATTAATTCATATATATATATATATATATATATATATATATATATATATATAAATTAATATTTCTCATGTTGTACCAGAAGGGGTACGGAAGGAGAAAAGGAAAGATCAAGAAGCAGTAAAGGAAAGTAGGATGCAGACAAACTGCTTACATGTATGTATGAACAAATATGTTAAAATAAAGAAAGTAAAAGCATAAAATTAACTTTAAGGTGAACGTTAGGGTAATTCCACTAGCGTGAGGAGATGAGAAGAGAAAAATTGATTTTACGTATGCAGATATGGAAACAGATTTTACTCAAAACATAAAGATTACAGTTACAGATTGAAAGAAAGACAGAAATTAAGAGAAGAAGAGAAAACTCAGAAGTACCTCGTAGTTTCTCTCTCTATATATATATACATATAGTAGGGTTGGTAACATGGGCCAACCCGGCTCGACCAGGGTGCAACCCAAAAAAGACGAACTGAGTTAGGGTTGGATAAAAAAAAAGAGCCAGAAAACTCAACCCAACCTGAACCGAGTCGGGTTAGGGTTGCCTCGCGAGTTGACTCAAAAATATGGCTCGTGGGTTGTGTAAGAACCTGCACTGCTAATTAAAGAGATTAATTAAATAAATGTGATAATTAGGAAATAACTCCATGATTGACCCTAATATTTATTATGAGGCTCTAATAATTATAGTAAGTGGGTAATGACGCTGAAAGTCATTTTTCGGGCAAAAAACGCAGATACCGGTTATGCTACCCAGTATAAATGCGTACCGGTGAAGTATCCCGGAAAATTATAATAAGTGCATGATAGTTACTAGAATAATATGTAGGACTTGTAAAACGAGTTTCAAGTCAAAAAAATGGAAACTAATATTGATTATGGAAAAGTGCGTACCGGAAGGGTGCTCCGGAAAAAAAATGAAAAATATTATAAAAATGAGTAGGTTAGGATTCCAAAGTTTGGGATTAAAATATTTTGCGTAGCTATTAATGCTAATACTGCGCGTTAAAGGACATGTGGCTATATATACTCTTATTAAGGGCACAAAACCCTAGAAAACATACTTCCCTACGTGAGTGGCTTAAGGGTCAGCTGCTGCCTTCTTCAACCTTGGTCTCCTTGCTTGGAAAAACCTCCAAGTCACCTCTTTTCCTTGAGTTCTTCACACTTTCTTCTTGCAAACACTTGGTTTGGTGGGTTATGAGAGTGTGAGGCTGCATTTACTGTACACTCAGCCACTGTGGGTTGAGTTTTGAGGGCTGGTTTGGGGAGTTGAGTGTTGTGAGCAATGGTCATGTCATTGTGAGGTCCAAAGAGTGATCTTTGGGTGCAAGAACCAACCTTGGAGGTGCCATTTTCGTGCTCCTACTTGGTCTGAGTTTGAGGAGCTGTTGGTGAGCTCCAAGGGTCTTCATTCCTCTGTTTTAAGCTTTGGGGTAAGTTGCCTAACCATTATCATGAGCTTTAATGGCTTAAAGATGATGTCTTTGCATGTTCAAGGTTAAAATGAAGTAACCAACACATAAGTGAACTTGTATATGCTTAAAAACGGATCCTTGGACGTATATAAGTGTTAAAAGTTGGACCTTTAGTGGATGTCTTCACGAAATGCAGAAACTACATTCTATCGTGAGATATCCGGATATGATCGAGAAATATCCAGATATGAATATCCGGATATGATATCCGGGTATGGGGTTCTGTGATATCCGGATATGGGATATCCGGATATACCCCCGACATATATCTAGATATTCTGGGTTTTCGAAGAACAGTAGTGTACTGTTCATTCAGAATGGGTGTTTGGGGTTTGTGGACCCTAGATTGATGAAGTGGAACTTCTGTATTAATTGAACTAAGTCAGAACTAAGTGGTAAAAGGCTTGTGGCTTTGTAGGAAGCCTTAAGACATAAACCGTAAAAGGAAAAAAATAGTCTTTATGCTTATGTTTATGAACTTTGAGTATTGATACGATTGCTGGTCCTAAATTAGATTGTGATCTGTTGTGTTGAACTTAAGCTGTTTGGACTCTTGGCTTGGATTGATTGCTTGCAAGGTAAGCTTTCGTGTCCTCGGTTTAGCCATGTTTTGGTTCCACCATGTCCCATGGGGATGTGATTTATGCATGCTGTGTTACATGTTTTTGATATTTTGGAAATGTTGTTGAGCTTTTATATGCAATGTGCTTTTATGATATGCATGTGGGTCCACCTATACGGTAAGCCTGAGTATGTGACGCATACAACATGGTGAGGCTGTGGGTGAGGTGCAAGCGTTGTTCCTTGTACTACTATGTGGGTAATAGACGTATTCCTGCATTTTCTCTGGCCAGTAGAATAGTGATAACTCATATGGCATGGATATTTGTTGCACTGCATACTTTTGGAACTTATACTGGAAATTACTGCTTTTAGAACTTATATTGCACATGTAAGTGAGCTTGGGGTGGAAGATCCTTGAGGACCCCTTGTCTTACTGAGATTTCTTGTTAGATATCTCACTCCACGTTTGGGGACGCTTATTTCAGGTTCAGGGAACCCAAGGGTTGAGACTCCTAGTGGCAGGAGGCCAGAGCTTAGTTGATGCATGTTTATGCTGCTTATGCTGATATGCTATTATGATTGGATGCTGGATCTTGTTTACCGTTTTCGGCTTTGAGCTTATTATTATAATATTGTCTGTTGAGACTGACGTTGGGCATTGCTGCCTTATTTGGCGAGTATGGGATTTGTCCATGCCACTAGACTTGATTATGTCTTTCTTATTTAAAGTTGTATTAATGTATCAGGATATTGTCCGGACTATGTGTTGTAGATCCGTGACTTTAGATATTCACTTTAATATTTACATATGAGGTATTCAGTTAGTTGTCATGCAATTTACATGCAGGCGATATTTTATGAAATTGATTAAGTAATCAACTTGGCTAAGGTTAATGACGTCATAATTGAATTAAAGAAAAATTTATTCCGCATTTTAATTAAGTGTGGCTTAATACGATGATATGTTAACAAACCGGGTTGACACGGGGTGTTACAGGTTGGCTTGAAATAATAGCTCGCGAGTTGGCTCGAAAATTGCTCGTGGGTTGGCTCATTTTCAGCCTATTTAAATGAATCTGTAGTATTAATGCACCAGCTATGTGGCTTCCATCAGCTTAAACAAAGGGTCACAGAATGAAAAGTAAAAGAAAAATGTTCTAGTTTCGAATTTTCTTCCCAAAAAATTTGCAGCAACATCGAGAAACAATAAGAACCACTTGCTACCAAGTGGGTAAGATATTTGAACCAAACATAACTAACACAACCTAACAATTTTAAAATGGCAGTGATATGAGAAGATTATGGACTTAGGTTTAGAGAAGGAAGAAAGGCGATGATAGCAAGTGTGGGTTTTGTCTATTTTTGTATATTATATTTTGTATTTTTTTATATACAAAAAAAAAACTCAACCCACGAGCTGGCATGTTTGACCCGTGGGTTGAATCATTTTTTCTGAGCTGGCTCGGGTCGGTCTGGCAGCTCATTTTTGTTAACCCAACCCTACTCATCTTTTACGGGTTACATGCCAACCCTAGACCGAACCGAAAACGAAAAAAATGAAAAATGAAAACCGAAAAAAATTGCAAAATCTAATTAGATTGAATTGGTTTTTGGTTTTTGGTTTGGTTGGTAAAAACTGATCCAATGATTCCCCAACCTTAACCTCTATCTACTTGGGCCTTTTACCAATCAAAGTCCAAAAATTATATAGCCAAATTCTAAACTCAAGACTCGTTAACCCATCATGTTAGAGAAAGTGAGTTGTGTTTGATATATGTTATGCCTTTTTTGGGTAAGATTCATCATATATTTTTATTGCATGAGTGTTGAGCAACAGCTCCTCGATAGGATGAAAATCTGGGTTACTCAGTATCTCAAACAACCACATTTAAGTTTTTTATTGGAGGTAAAAGATGGTAATTTAACTTTTTGTTGTACTATATTAAAAATTATATTATCGTTTGCTATATTTCTAGATTGCACAATAATTATCATACAAACTTTACGAAGTCAATAGATACAAAAAATATGTTATTTGCACCCAAAAATCATACAAATTTTAAGCTTTTCAAAAAACCGAAAATCGATCCAATCAAAACTGAAAAGTCATGGTGGTTTAGGTTTTAGGAGGATGAAGGAGAATAACCAAGTGTTCCTTATGAAGGTAGGGCATGGATTTCTTTTAGGCAGCAACAGTCTTTGGTCGCGTGTCCTAAGGAACAAATATAAAGTCGGTGACGATCTAGTCCCTGGGGTCAAACCCCATGCGCATTCCTCGAATCTGTGGAGGGGAGTTACTCGAATATGGCCCAAAGTCCTTGAAGGAACCAGTATTCAAGTTGGTAATGGAGCGCGCACCAACTTTTGGAAGGACAAATGGCTTCCTCCTAATGTCCAGGTTACTGCTTTAGATGGTGTGCATGTGCCGGAGGAAGCCCGTCTTTGGTCAGTTAATAAGTTTGTTGTAAGAACCCGCATAGTTAATTAAGGAAATTAATAAAATAAATATGAGAATTAGGAAATAATTCCATAATTGACCCTAATAATTTATTATTAGGCTTTAATAATTATAGTAAATGATTAATAATGCTGAAAGTCGCTTTTCAGACGAAAAGTGCGGATACTCATTCTGCTACTTGGTATAAATGCGTAATGGTGAAGTAGCCCGAAAAATTATAATAAGTGCATGAATATTCCTAGAATATTATATAGGACTAGTAAAACAAGGTTCAGGTCAAAATAGAAAGAATTGGTGCCAAGACTGATACTGTCTATTGAAAAGCGCGTACCGAAAAGGTGCTGCGAAAAATAAAATAAAAATATGATAAATCTTAGAAAGATGAGTAGGTTCATAATCCTAAGTTTGGGATTAAAATGCTAAGCGTAGCTATTAGTGCAAGTACAGTGTGATTAAGCTTTAACCGGCTATAAATAGCCATTTGCATACAACCCTAGGCTGATACTCAGCATTTCTACGTGGGTTTTAGTGTGTTGAGCTGTTGTCTCTTCCTCTTTCAATGTTCCATTGTTTTCTTCACCATTTTGAGATCAAGTTGCCACCTTTCCTTGATTTCTTCATCCAAAACACTTGGTGAGTGTGTGAGCTTGCATTGGGGGGTAAGTGTTGGTCTTATTTCTGAGTTGTGGCCACTGTTTTGGTGCTGACTTCTTTGTGTGGGTTGAGGGAGCCATTGTCATGGCATTTGGTGCTTCAAAGTGTGATCTTTGAAGAGTAAGGACCCTCCTTGGTGTGCCATTTTTGTGCACCTTCAAAGTGAGAATCTTTGAAGTGGTTGGTGAGCTCCAAGAGCAACCTTTTCTGAGTTTTAAGCTTGGGCAAGCTTCATCACCTTTGATTATGAGTTAATGGTTAAAAATGGAACCTTGATGCATGTAACAAGTTGAAGATCATAACTTAAGGTTGGGTAATGTTAAACACACCTAGAAATACATGTTTAAGCCTTTGTAATCGGTAAAAGAATCAACTTTGGGAGTGATACTTCGCAAAATGCAGAATCTGCATTCTGTCACGAAATATCCAGATATTGATATACGGATATGATATATGGATATTGATATCTGGATATGGGCCTTGAGATATCTGAATATGGATATCCGGACCCCCGACATATATCCGGATATTCTGGGCTTTCAAAGAACAATAAGGTACTGTTCATACAGAACTGAGTTATGGGTTTGTGGACCCTATTCTAATGAAGTTGAACTTCTGTAATTAATGTTTAAGTCAGAATCTAAGTGATTAAGGGCTTGTGGCTTTGTGAGAAGCCTAAAGACTTGAAACGTAAGGAAAGGCATTGTCTTTGTGTCATATGATTATTGATATAATTATGGTCCAAACAGTTTGTGATTGTACTGTGTGTGGACAATGAGCTGTGTGGACTCTTGACATTGGATAGTTAGCTTGCAAGGTAAGCTTTCGTGTCCTCGGTTTAGCCATTGTTTGGTTACACCATGTCCCATTGGGGGATGGTTTATATGCATTCTGTGTTTACATGCTTTTATACTTGAAATGCTTTTGAGCTGAAATGTGCAATGGCTTATAATATGTATGTGTTGTTTCCACTTAGACGGTAAGCTTGAGTATGTGGCTTCATATAAGATGGTGAGGCTGTGGGTGGGTGCAAGTATCGTCTTGAATTATGTGTGGGTAACATACGTATTCCTGCATTTCTCTGATCAGTAGAATAATGTTGACACACATGACATGATTATCTGCTGCATTGCACTATTTTGGAACTTATATTGTGTAACTGTTTTAGAACTTATATTTCACTTGTAAGTGAGCTTGGGGTGGAAGATCCTTGAGGACCCATTGTCTTACTGTGATTTCTGTTTATAGATCTCACCCCACGTTTGGGGCACCATTTTCAGGTTCAGGTAATGCGAGGGTTGAGACCTCTAGTGACAGGAGGCCGGAGCTTAGCTGATATATATGTTGTTTATGATGACATGTTTGGGATGCTGACATTGCTTTACATTTACTATTACTATGATGCTATTGTTAAGACTGTTGTTAGGCTTTGTTGCCTTATTTGGTGAGCATGAGATTGTCCATGCCACATTGAATTGACTATGTCTGGTTTAAGTTTTGAGTTGTATTAAAGTATCAGGATTATATCCGGACTAAGTGTTGTAGTTCCGTGATTTTAGATACTCACTGTTATTTATATATGGAGGTATTTCAGTTAGTTGTCTTTGCAATTTACATACAGACGATGTTTTTATGAAAATGACTAAGTAATCCACTTGGTAAGTATAATGACATCATAATTGAATTAAAGAAACATTTATTCCTCATTTTAATTTAAACGTGGCTTAACACGATGACATGTTAACAAACTGGGTATACACGGGGTGTTACGTTTGTTAACTCGCAAGTAGTAGTGTTAACGGGCCGAGCCGAGCCGAGCTTTGGTCATGAAGGACTAAGCCTGTGTTTAAATGTGTCAGTCTGACCAAGCCTGTTACCTGTTATAAATATAATTATTGGCCTGTGGCCTGACTTATTTACAAAATATAAAAGTCTGATTTAGCCTGTTAGCCTGTTTAAAAAATAAGACAACAAAAATTTATCCAAAAAGAATATACAACCTATAACACTAGTAATTCCATAAATATTCATAAATTCAATGTATATCCAAATAACATAATATAGAACAAAATCATTTAAAAAGTTTGTTTAACCAATAAAATAGGGTGAAATGGATTGAGGAGAAAGAAAAGGCTATTGTAAGTAGTATAAAAAATATAAAATAAAAATAAAAAATAATATACCAAACCAGCCTGGGAGGCTCTAAGGCCGAGCTTTTGAATTGGAGCCTGAAGCCTTTTTATTAAATCAGCTTTTATACAAGTTCAAGCCTGGTACCAACAACCAATTTTAGACATATAAGTTCATGCCTTCACGAGCCGAGCCAAAGGGCCCTGGTTTGTTTAGCACCCTACTCGCAATGGCAATGGGACTGGGATCTTCTGTCCCTTTTCGTTACCCCGGCGACGTACGCACAGATTGCCAGTGTTATGCCTCCCAGCCCGGATAAATGGGAGGACCTTGTGACCTAGGGTCTGTCCACAGATGGCCTTTTCTCCGTCAAGTCAGCGTACCATTTGCTTACTAGGTCCAGCAGTGATGGCGGAAGCAGTGTAACAGAGAAAGCCTGGCAACGGAGGGGCCCTAAGAGGGTACAAACTTTCCTATAGCTGGCCATTGGCAATAAGCTCTTGACCAATGAGAGGAGATCCCTCAGGCATATGGCGGAGGATGATGTCTGCCCTAGGTGTAGAAGGGGTACTGAGACAATTTTCATCCTTTCGGGACTGCGAATGGAGCAAGGCGCTGTGGGCGATCTTTGACCCTGAGTTAAGATGGCCAGGTTTTTTCGCAGTCCATCCGGAGCTGTGGCTCATCCGGAAACTTGGGAGCCTTGATACAATACATAACTACGCGTGGAGGGAGCTTTTTGGTGTCCTCTACTGGCTTTTGTGGAGGGACCGCAACAACTTCATTTTTTAGGGTAAATCAATATCCCAAGATTCCATTATTAGAAGGGCCAAGGTGTACGTGTCTTGCTGGGAGGAAGCTCACAGAGTTCTTTATCCTCAACTTCTCCAAGCTCAGGCCAGAGAGGAGCGGTTTATTCTGTGGATGGTTCCGGAAGATGGGTGGTGCAAGGTTAACGTTGACAAATCTTGTCTTCAGGGCGGTAGGAGCTCCAGCTGTGGTGGGGTTTTAAGAGATGCGGCTGGAAAATGGATGAATGGTTTCTTTAGAAACCTTGGCATTGGTAGTTGTACTAGAGCAGAGGTCTGGGGCCTCATGCATGGTCTTGAGATAGCCTGGGATATGGGCATTCACCAGCTATGGATTGAGAGTGACTCTCAAGTGGCCATTCATTTGGTTTCTATTGGGTGCGAGGCTCATCACCCTTTGGCCCCCTTGGTCAACAGGGTTAGAGAGCTGCTAGGTAGGACTTGGAGAACCAAAATTTCACATTGTTATAGAGAAGGAAACATGGTTGCGGATAAACTAGCCAGGTTAGGCAACATCTACCCGAATTGGGATTTGTAGGTGTTTATGGACCCTCATGAGGAATGCCTCACTCTTTTGAGTAGAGACCTTATGGGGTTTTCGCGGCCTAGACTTTGTTCTGGTTTGAAATTTGCTTCCATCATTTTCAAAAAAATAAATAAACAAGGGAAATGAATATGTTACAATTTTATTATTTTATTATTTTATTATTTTCTGAATTGTTGCTTTATTTTAAGTTAGTGGATAGATTTAGGTAGTTACTAGGTAATTGCTATAATGGGTAGTTTATTTTAGTTCAATATGTTTAGTTGTTGTAGTGGGTAGTTATTATTTTCAAATTGTACTTTGTCTATTTAAACTCTCATTACATATAGAATAAGAAATCATAACTTATTTGGGAAGAAAACACTATGTGCAAGAGGTCAAGCTTTCTCATTAAAGCTATTGAGGTCATACTTTTTCAAAAAAACTAAATTTCTATTTTTATTTATTTTATTCGCAACATAGTATCAAAAAACAAAATTCTTTGAAGAACCTACTCTGGATTGCATTGCGCATCTGCAAAATGACATTGTTGGAGTTGCTGCTCATCCCAGGCTGTGTTGCGTTTAGCAGCTTTCTGGAGTTTGTTTGATTTTATTGTTTTTTTTTTTATCCATTCCTTTGATATCCATAATAATAAAAAAAAATTGGTATAAAGGTTAATTTTATAAATTCGGTACAGATTGCTGATAATATCTTACTATCAAACAAACATAGTCCACCTTGTTTTTCATGTTCCTCTTTTATAGAGGGTTGTTTCCCCTTCCACCGTGATACAACCCCTACCTGCCATGCTTGCTGATGATTGGGAGTTACAAGTAGAACCAGAAGTTGTTATAATATATAGAAAATCCCATTTTCTTCTTTCTGGGCCAAAAATTCCTTGTTCTTCTTTATGTTTTTCTGATCCAGTTGTACCAGACAACTGAGTCTTTATTAGGAGTGTTCACGGTCTGGATTGGATCAGTTTTAGATGTAAAAATCATCCGATCCACTCCCTTCGGTTTGATCATGTAATCATCCATTCGGTTTGAATTTTTTTCAAATCCTATCCAATCTAATCCAATTTTTTTCAGTTTGGATTGGATTTTAGAAAATCCTAAAATTTGTTTCATAATTATTGTGCAAATAACATCTTATTGGTTTTGTCAAAAAAAAATTGAAATACATAAGCATCAGTAAACGATAATATAGTTTTTTTTTTTTACAATGAGATATGAAGCTCTACACATATGAAACTTGGTTGATGGATGTGATTAGGTTTCTTTTTGGGTTTAGTTGATGGGTTAATGAATATTGGGTTTAAAAATTTTGGGTTATGATTGATTAATATATTGAATCGGTTTGGATTGGATCGGTTTTCATCAATCAATCCGGAAACCGATGCAATCAAATTAAAATTTGCAGTTTTTTTTATTTTCAGTTTATTCGGTTATCAATTTTTCGGTTCAATCACCACAGTTTGAATCAGTTTGGATCGATTGATGAACACCCGTCCTGTTTACTACTTGAGTGACGTTGTGACTAGTCTTTGCCATTAATTTGAGTGATGTTATAATGAATCTTTACTTTTAAAGTGACTTCTTGGTCAACTCGGATGTGGTATTAAAGCAATAACAATTCACTCATTTGTTATGAATATCTTGTGTTGGGAAAAGTGTGTATCCTTTTAAAGGATACACACTTATATCCTTTTAAGAGAGATAAAGAAATAAACTTGGGGAAGAGAGAGGAGGGAAAATCTTGTAGTTTGAAATTTGAAAACACACACTATATTTATCTAGAAGGACCATCCTTTTAAATGATAAACAATAAACCCTCTTGTGTTTTACCCATGAGTTTTATCGTTAATTATTCTTGACCAATAACTCGTGTCATGTTGATTTTGTTGCTTTTAAAAAAGTATGGTATAGTTTAAAGAATTAATTCTTTAGACCAAAATTGAAATGGAATAATTTTAAAGAATTAGCTATCGAGTAATAGGATCTTAGCCATTTTATGCTGTTGTATGATGAGCAAACCTTAATTATGAGATTTTGCTATGTGAGGGAAGGTCCCTGACTTAGAGCTTGTTTGGATCTTCTCTTTTTTAAGCTAGAAACTACTTATAAGTTAAAACTAAAAAAAAGAGCTTAAAAATAAAAGCTAAAAGCTGTTTAGTAATTATATAAAAGTTTTAGCTTAAAAATTACTTAAATGCACATATTTCCAGAAAATTATTTCTCTCTCCATCGTTATAACTCTTCATTTAAAAAAAAACACACAATTCAAGAACTCTTCATCTTTATAACTCTTCATTTTAAAAAAAAAAACACAATTCAAGAAAAATAGATAAGAGCTTAAAAAAAAGCTCCTCCTAAGGAGCTTATAGGTTTCAGCTTTTTTCTTCATTATAAAAAAAAAAGTTTTTAATGATAAGAGCTCTTCCCAAAACCTGTTTGACCTAACTTATACTTATAAGTAGCTTCTAGCTTAAAAAGAAAAGGATCCAAACATGCAATTAAGATAGTTGTAGGATGGGCATAGCTATGAGATGTTGTAATAAATTATTTGCTTCATATGAATCATGTTATATTCTTACTATGTAACATTCATATGAGAGTTCTTTCATGTTTTACTGCTTTAACTTTGGAATTTCAAACCACAAGAATACAGTACAGCCAAAAATAATATGGTTTCATTTTTCTTATATCGGATAAGAGAATTATCTCCTGCAAAAAAAAAAAAATAACAATATATTATGAACAATAAATAATTATAATGGTAAAATTATTTTTTTCTCTTACCACGTTAGCCTATAATATTTATGGAGAAAAAAATAATTTTAATATTATAATTATACATAATTATATAATTATTATTTTTTGTGTGAGAGATTTTCTTCTCCAAACAACTAAAGAGAATGATTACCCAAATAATATACCATTAGCAGTCTACCAAAAAGTATATATAATGAGCAATGATCTGCTTGTTACTTCAATAGGACAAAAGTAAATCATACACTTTTGACCCTTCTCTGAAATAATAATTGTAAGAAGAGACTTGTATAAAGTGCTATAAAAAAGACAGCGATCGATGTACGTCCAAGTATAATTTGTAAATTATATTTTTAATCTGTTTTATTTTGAGAAATTACTATGATTACCAATCCACATATTCTGACATTTAAAAATCTAATATTACCGAAGAAAACATGCTAATATATGTTAACAACAATTCAATAGCTCAATTCATTGAAAATTAATATATTATTTAATAATTCATACTTATGAAAAAAATTGAGTTACATACAATTTTTTGCTTTGAATTTTAAAGCTGAAAAAATATTCTTAACACCCGCCAAGTTTTCAAAATTAAAATCCATTTTTATTTTATTTTTTTAAAAAAGTAGTATGATTAGTCTACCCAACAAAAATATCTTTGTTTGAGCCCCAATATTTTTTTTTATTTTAAATTATCTAATGTTTACCGAAACGATATTATTTTGAGGTTGAAAAATTAAAATAATAAAATTATTATAACTTGAAATAAATTAAAATTACAAATATATCATATCCTACTTTTATCTCTTGTTTGGTGGATATATGATTAGCTTATCTTATTGTCTCATTTTATTTTTTTTTCTTATCCGACGTCTCGAACTCAAAATGATAATGTTATTTTAGACAAATTTATCTAATGTTTATCGAAACGACATCGTTTTTGGGTTGAAAAATTAAAAAATTGGAATGACAAAGACGATTATAACCCTGAAATAAATTAAGATTATAAATATATCATGATTTTCACCTCAAAACGAAGTCTTTTGGATGAACATTACATAAGATTATCTAAAATAACTTTGGAAGAAACGAACTCATTTTCTAATTATTAAATCTCCCCTTTAAACATTTTTCCATGACATGATAAGTCACCGGCCGTTTCTCATAATCTCACTAACCTTTCTCAAAAAAATCTAGTGAGTCCAAATCTCAGGACTTTTGTTCAAGAGAAACATTACCCATTTCCACAATCATGGAGCGCGCCTGATTTGTTTGAAAAGTTTTACCAAAAGCAACACGAGCACATTTTTTAAACAATGATTTTTATGAAAACAGGGATAGCAACCACAAAACACTGCACTTGGAAGAGCTTTAAGAGACTACCCATCTATTTCACCTCTGGTTATGTTTCTAGAATCCTCAGCCACTACAAACTACTTGACACATGCCCCATAAAAGACCAAAAACTTTACAAGTGACTAGCAAACAAAACTGCATCAAACTAGGAACGAGATTATCTCTTTTGATGCACAAAATCTAGCTCATGAATTTCCAAGAAACCAAATCGGGTATCACATAAAGGATAGTCCATCAATTCATTCATCGGTCGCCACCACTGTTGAAACAGTCTATGGTCTATTTTATCAGATTTTATTTTATTTCCAAATATTTTATCTAATTAATATCATGAAATATACGTGAAAAAGATGCACATTCAAATCGTACATGAAAATGCATTATGCGCACACTGAAGTGATATGCTATTTGAGTGATGCCCAACTTACAACATGCATATATATCAGGCACAAATTTACTCATATATCTCTTCGTAATCACAGGTACTCAACCCACTTCTAATCAATTATTAGATTAGCTCAAGTTCAATCCAACTTTGATATCAATACCAGACATGTCCACGAGCAGCTGTTCAGATATATAGTCCAACATTGGTTGTATATATTAGTTGTATGTGCAACTAATGAGGCCTTTATAAGGTCTTGGGCACTCCCACCCTTTGAGCTAACTTTTGGGGTGGTGTATCCTAAGATTCTTTACATGGTATCATAGCCTCGCCGTCCTCCACTTTCTCTTATGGACTCTCTTAGCATGGGTAGATTGGACCTGTTACATCATCCATTCTTCAACCCCAATGGGCTCTCGTGTGAGAGGACGTGTTGAGATATATAGTCCAACACAGGTTCTTTACACAGCCCATGACGAAAAATCACCACCATATCAAGTGAAATCCAATATCATGTCTCAACCTAAAACTTTAAGATATTTGATTCATAAATCCTCCCACTTATATGGATTTTACTTAGAACCTATTTAGATCCTCTCTTATTTAAGTTATAAGTTACTTATAAACTAAAACTAAAAAAAAAAAAACTAAAAGCTATTTTCTAATTACATAAAAAAATTAACTTAAAAATACATATTTCAAGAAAACTATCCCCCTCTATCTTTTAACTCTTCATTTTTTTTAAAGCTCACCATTCAAAAAAAAGAGCTTAAACAAACACTCCTCCTATAAACTCCTAGCTTTTGTTTTTTTTTTTTTTTTTTCATTATGAAAAAAAGCTTTTCATTACCTCTTTGGCCTAACATATACTTATAAATAGTTTATAACTTAAAAAAAGAAAAATCCAAATAGACACTTAACCCATAATACTTGAATAATCCAATAAAACATTAACTATCATAATCATGTAAAAAATTTATGTCTATTTCTTTCTTCATTAATAATAATTAAACCGCATTTATACATGTGATAAGAAAGAAATACAAAAATTTCATATAACTAGATCATATAAAATTTTAACATAAGAAAATCCACTTGCCATTAAATACACATATTACAACATTATTTTAATAAAATATTTAAATTATAAATAAATACAATAAAAGATTCCTTTTCACATTAATTGGGTCAAAAGACCCTTTCATTTACATCTAACCAACGTGTTAAAGCCAACCACCTTGACGGCTTGTTCTTATCCACTAAGAGCCAGTTGTTGTTTAAACAACGCTTTTGTCACACAATTCAAATTTTATCACAAATTTCAAAACCCAATATTTTTTGCGTAACAACTAGGTAGAAGTTAAAATCAATAAATAAATAAATAGCTTTGGAAACGGTAAAAAAAAATACAAAAATGCACAGTATCTCACA
Organism: Gastrolobium villosum; assembly: GCA_032173675.1. Classification (NCBI taxonomy): domain Eukaryota; kingdom Viridiplantae; phylum Streptophyta; class Magnoliopsida; order Fabales; family Fabaceae; genus Gastrolobium; species Gastrolobium villosum. Next base: position 18,831 of record JAVKPL010011530.1, on the reverse strand, counting down.
ATTATCTCAGAGGACTGTGTCACATTTTATTATGTCACACATTCACAGGCCACACACAGACCCCAAAAGATTCCAGTAACCGTGCACTTTTGTCATACGTGTGGGCATCTACATCTACTTTTTAAGTAGATTTATGTATGTCCTTTCCTGTCAGTAAGAGAAAGTAAAAGCTACAATGGAATAAATATATACATATATTATATAATATATATAATCAAGAGAAAGAAAGTAGGCATCACTCACATGGGTGGGTTTTGGTGGGTGAGACCCACACATAACCTGGCATTATATAAATGAAAGAGGCCCACTTGCAGTGTCAGCAACCCCATGTGATGGTGCTGTCTGCCCCTGTGGACCCTCTCTTATTTCCCCCCCTCCAATAATGGCAAAACAAATAAAGACAAATGACCCCACCTTACCAATTTACAAATTGAAAGGGCAAAATAATTGCAAGAACAAAGACAAATTCTCCTTCAAAATTAAAAAATAAAAATAAAAAAGCACAAGATAAGAGAAAATGACCAATTAGCCTTGAAATCACTTTTGCTTTCTGCTTTTTCTTTTCTAAAATCTCTCTCTCTTTTCTGTCTGGTAACATAATCTAGCAGGGGTTGAGAACTGTGTAGTATATAACAACTAAGCATGAGTAATAAACATTACTTCAACACAAAATAGAGCTAGAAAATCTGCTTTTTTTCAACTTTAACCCACCAACTAAGACTAATAATTAGACCTTTCCCATCTTCACTCCTGGCCCTTCAAAATACAACTCTGCTTTAACCACTTCTTCCTTTGCATGCTTTTTTCTCTAGGGTGTGCTTCAGCTGTACAAAGACTTGAGAATTATCCCTCTCATAGAAACTAACACAACACTAAAAAAACATACAACACAGGTAAAGGAAGGGAAGGGGAAGAGATATTACAAGTGATAGATGTTGTTCCTAATACACATTGATATTATGCTATTTTTCTTTTAGCCTGTGATTCAACTCACTACAGAAAGAGAAGTGAAAATGGTACAATAATAATGATAACAAAATAAAAGGGAATGCATGTCCCACTTCCTTTACTAAACTGCTTTTTAAGTATGCATTTTGTATGGTAGTAAGTAGTATAGTATTTGATGATTGATGGTGATGGCCGCTATGGTGATGATTCTCTATAGATTTGTTTGATTTCCAGGATCATTAGGTCATGCTTTTTTTCCTGTAAATGTTGAACAAAAACAAAAAACAAAAATAGTAAAAAGACCAAATAGACTTCTTAGTTTAATAAACAAAAAGCAACAACTGTTATGCACGTTGAAGACATGCAGCATAGCTCCTCATAAACTGAAAGATTTGAGTGTAACTTACCTGAATCTAGGAAAACTAAACTCTAAATGCCAATAGGTCCACCAGTGCCAGCAAGCATCCCAATGGTTCCATGGCTAGAAGAGAACCTAAGTTGAAATCCATATAATCAGAAATCAAATATTTATGGATACATTGATTTATGGATACTGAAACTTAAGCCAATTGGGAAGTTAAATATGATGCAAGACTTAATTTATTGGTACCTTGGTATTTGGCAATTAAAGGATTTGAAAGACCCCATGTCAAGAGCTGATGCTGCTGGCAGCAATGTGCTAGTGCCAAATTTAGAGTTAGCAGATGCAGCTGAAGCATCTGAATCAATGACCTCATTAGGTCCATTAGAGAATGCAGTCATGTAGTCTCCAATAGCTTTTGTGGGGGAAGCAAAAGGGCTATCAGGGAGATTATGCTCCAAGCTGCATTTATGCATAAAACCCATTTAGATACATAACCTTTTAACAGACAATCAATGTCAGGATTAGAAAATAAGGAATAAATGCAGAAAACTTTTAACATGGACTAAAAGAGGAATTAGATGCAAAAAAGGGGTGCTTGCTATTCTTGTATACCCCTTTTGGTTATTCTCTAAATGAGAAAAAAGTTTTATACCATTCTTGTAAATCACGATCTTCATGACTGGAGCTTTGTTTGCCATTGCCATCACTATTTCCATTCTCTCCATTAACTGCCACTTCTTTGTCAACAGAAATGTTGACAGCCTCAACAGGAACTGATGCAGTGCTAGCAGGAGCAGAACCTGAACCACTCTCTGGAGTGGAATCAAACACAGTATAAATCTCAACCAGTTCATTCCAATTGCCAGAAAGCACCAAGTTCAGTTCAATAACAACTGCATTTAAAAAAGGTAGAGATATATATGTAGTTATATACCCTCTTGGCTCTCTGAGCTGCTGTGAAAAGAAGAAAGAACAAGATTTTGATTGAAAATATTAGGAGAGTGCATTGGGGAAGGAATTGGACTTCCAGTGGAAAGTGCACGCTGGTGTTGCTTCTTGATGTCAAGAAGTTGCAAACCCATAAACCTTCTACTTTGGAGCTCAAGGGCTTGCTGCAAATCAGCTTGTTCCTCTAACTTCCTCCTCCAAAGCATGTCTTGAGTATTGTAGTACATTCTCCCTCCTAAAAAATTAGAGGCAGATAAGTACACAATCCTCAAATGAAAAGAAAAAAAGGAGAGAGGTTAAAGCATTAACTTACCAACTTGGAGATCAAATGGATCTCTACCATCAAGTCCAGTAGGAGTACCACAAGGTGAAAAATCACCCCTATCTACTTGTTGCTGCTGCTTTCTGCAAATGTGAAGAAACATAAGCACAGTTCAAAGCACATTGTGTGAAACGATGAATAAGAAATAGAAAGTAAAAGAACAAGGAAGTGGAGGTGCCTGTACTTGTCCGGGACTTTGCCCTTCTCTTTGTATGGCTTAACAAGTACTCGAGCATCACAAACAAAATGAGGATTTCCTTTGGATAAAATGAGCTTCACTGTCTCTGGATAAACAAATGTAACAAACCCAAACATTCGTTTTTGCTGATATGGGATCCTCACGTCTTGAACAGGCCCATAAATGCTGCAGCATTGTAATAATAATGAAAAAACAAGTCAACTTTTCAGCACTGCAAAAAATTAGCAAACTATGCAGAATCCAATTCATCACAAAAGGGCCGACCCAGTTCAAATACACACTTCGTGAGTGTCCGGGGAAGGGAATATTTAGGCAGTCTTTCGCCTGCTTTTTGCAGAGAGACTGATTCGAACACACGACCTGACACACCACGGCAAGCAAGCTTACCGCTGAGCCAAGCCGAAAAGCTAGAAGAAAAAACAAACCTGAAGTAGTTTGAAACATCTTCCTCTCTAAAAGTGCTATCTGCTGGGAAGGTCAGGTAGATCTGCCTAGAAGCTGGGTTCACTATTCCAGGACTGTTCAAAGAGAAATCATTTCTCTCTAGCCTGGATCTTCCAAATTTGTGCAAATCCTCATTCATCATTAGAGCTGCAGCTGCGGCTCTGCAATAACATTCATGATTAGTATTCAACTATGTTGAAACCCAACAACTCAAAAAAGAACAGCATTATATACCTTTGCACATCACTTTGTTGCTGCTGCATCAGAAAATTCATGCACTTTGGAGAGTATGGAAAAGATGAAGAGGCCATGAGCTGAGAAGCAGCAACCAATCTTTGTTGCTGAGCAGTTTTAGATCTAAGGAGTTCATGGCACTGGTCCATCATATCAATCTTACTAGGAGAACCAACCATTGCAGCAACACCCTCAGCATCTCCAAGGCCTCCTCCATGAAGGAACCTGCAACTTGTGCCATTTTTGCAGTACCCTCTAGCAAAGTAAAGACAAGGCTTCCAACCCAATCCAGAATTCGGGTCTTCAGACCCTAAACAGACATCATTGACAGAGCAACTCCTACGGTGAAGTGACCCTCCATAACCATATGAAGCAAAAAGGGTAGGGTCACAACCACCACCACTAGTAGGACTAGAAGATAAGTCTGAATGAGAGTAAAATAAATCTGAGTTGTTCTTTTGCACAAGTGAAGGTGACCCATCATTGAGAAAAGATAGCTGGTCTTGAAGTTGAAACTCATCCATAGGATCAGACCCACCATTTCCATAGAAAGGTAAAGAAGATGAAGTGTTCATGGAAGTAGTAGAAGACCCAACAACTAAATTGTTGGGGCTCATCAAATCATCAGGGTTTTGAAGTTCAGAAAGAGTGGCCCAAGAAGCTGAAGTAGTAGAGAAAGAAGGGTTTGGGATACTGAGAGAAGAAGGAAGGCTCATGCCACTGTTCATGAGCCTTGAAGCATTGGAATTTTGCCTGGAAATAGGAACTGGGTTGCTTGAAAGGAAAGGGGATGGAGATGAAGGTGTAGAGGGTGTAGAAGGAGAGTTCAAGGGTAATCCTAACTCCTTTCTAGCGTTGAAAATCACTGAGTGAACTAGGGCTTCAGGACCAAATGCTAATCTTATCATTTCTTTCTCACCATGGTCTTGAATCAGAAGTAGACCCATTATTTTAGAAGCATTTTCAGGGTCCAAGTTTTGGATCCTTGAAAACACAATCCTTGTAGCTTCATAACCATCCATGGTTGTAAATATTCCACAAAGAAACTAACCAATCCCCAAAGACACAATCTTTGTTCTCCTGTTGGTGAGTTGAGTGTTATCTTTCTCTCTCTTTCTCTTTCACTCCCTATTACAAGTAAAGTTTCTTTCTTCTCAACCACACACACACATACACACAAACACAAGCCCTACCTACCAACCTTAGATGAGTGGTAACACAATATTATGTTTCTTTCTCATATTCCCTGCAACAAAGCCGAAGAAAAAGCAAGTTAAAAGAGAAAAGGAGAAGCAAAACAAGAAAGTTAAGTGTCAAAAGGAGTATTCCCGTGTGAAAGACTAATGGAGGAAACCAGGAGAAAAAAAAAAGGTAAAAGAAAAATTGGGAGAGTTGAATAATTTCTCTATAAAGAAGTAATGAGTGAAAAAGTTGCAGAATCAATAAGAGAAGAAACAAACATAAACAAGTAACTCTTAATTTTTTAATTTTTTTTTTCTCTTTCTCTCTAAAAAAAATCACCCCTTTTTTTCCAAATTGAATTTGAAATCCAGTTCAGAGCAGAAGAATCCAGGCTTACCCATGAAAGGGATAATCTTTCTCTTGGTCACTCTCTAAAAAAAGATTAATTTTTTTTCCCTCAAACACAATAGTGGTCAACCTCTATACTACAAAAAAGCCAAACCACCGCCTTCTTTATAGCCTGTTTGCATATGCAAGCAGAAGTAGCAGCAGAAGAACCATCAATTGCTTCACTGCTCCTTACTGTGTTTTTATGGGGTTCTGAGCAAGTTTGCACAGTGAAGTTGACACCTTTCACTCTTTCTCTCTCTTTATCAATATCTATCTCTCTCAACCCAAGATTTTCTTCTCTCACTAAACACACTCTTATCTATGGATTTTATGTTTATTATCTTATATGGAAGATGCTTGTGTAATATTATAGAGATTCATTTTACATGTGATATTTTTTCTTTTCTTGGTTAGTTTTAAAATATGTGGGTCCCACAAAATATTATGTGTGTAGTAAATTTTGTTATGTTATGTTAAAAGAGGAAATAAAAACCCTTTATCTACATAGACCCTTCCCTATAATAAAAACAAGAAGCCGGGTAGTGGTAGGAACAGCAACAAGTGCAAGTGTTTATGTGTTTATTATGTGTGTGTTGTCTTTGTGTTCCATTGTAAGGGAATTGGTTTGGGTGCTTTGAGTGGATCCAGATCTGTGCTTCAAATAGTGCACGTTCACTTGCCCCTAACCTCTGACACACTCACTATTATTAACTTTCAATTTATTTATTTTTATTATTTTTTATTTTTATTTTAGGAATTAATTTTCTTAATTTATATAAGAAAATTTTCTCATGCTAACTCACAATACATGTGTGGGGTCCACAAAGAGGTAGAAAGACAAAAAAATCTAGATAGGACCCACTCATGTATTGTTAGTGTAGCATCAGAAATTTTTCTCATGTAAAATGAGAAAATTATTTCCCTTTTATTTTTATTTTTATTTTTATTTTTTGAGTTTTCTTTCCCGAGCACATTTGTGTATTTGAGCACTTCACAGTGCTTTTATTAGAGTTTGATATTCACGCTCCAATGGAGTTTCTGATGGAGGGGTAATTTACGATGACATAATCTTCCTTGATTGGAGAGTGAACACCACGCTATTATGTTTTTGCCTTGATTGGGTCATCATGCGTGTTTTTTTAGGAGAGTCAATGCTACTCCAATCACTCTCTTCTTGTCCTTCCTCTTCTCTCTCCCTCACCATGTATTTTACGTTTTTCTTTATGTTTAGTCTAGCAAAACGTAACCCAACTCCTTTGGCATAAGGAATAAGGAGTTTGGGTCCCTTAATCAGAAATCTTGAGTTCGAGTCATGGGAATGGAAAAAAAGTATTTAGAAGAGCCGCCTCGCAGGGGTCTGACAATGCTCGATGGGAATTAATCTTCAGTTATTGTCAGAGGATATCTTTGAATTTATTCAAAAAAAGTCTAGCAAAATGGGTTAGCCCGCCCACACCCTCCAAAAGTGGGTTGGCCCGCCCCGTCCCGCCACTTGAATTTGGGTTAGAAACTTCAATCCGTCTCGTTTTATGGTGGGTTGACGGGTCAATCCATTTAAGAAAAAATTATATTTTATAAATATTATAATATTACTTATTTTCATATCATATTCTCCTTAGTTTTTTTTACTTTAAATCTAAATGTATGCTAATATTTAGTTAGATATTCTTTACAAACTTGTTTTAAACTTGCTAATAAAGTTTTTCTTCTATATTTTGTCTAGAGAGTATTAAGATAACAAAAAATTAGATATCACAAAAATTTAAAAACAAATAAAAAATACCTACTAGTAAAAAATAAAAATAAAAATAAAAATTAACCCAACGGCCCAACCCGCCCTGACCTCCCGCCAACCAATTTTAACCAACAACTCATTTTGACCCACAACCCGCCCTGTTTACCTACTTAAAAAAAACGCACAATTTGCATTACAAAGTGCTTTTATAATGAAAAAAATAATATTAAAATAAATGATTATTAAATTATAATTATTAATTTATTTTTTATATGATTATAATCTTCTTATATAACCATATTATTTTTATCATTTTTTTAGTATAAGAGAATTTACTTTTTTTGCAATTTGAATTATTTTTGAGTTATGTCCCACAAGTTGATGCTCTCGGTGTCTCTCTCTCTCTCTGTCTCCCAATGTTCAATTTTATTTTAATTTTTTAATTTTTCTTATTTTATAACCCTAATTATTTATTTTTTAATATTATCTATCATTTTATCAATTGCTCAACTAATTTCATTCCAGTTTGATAGGATTACATTGACAATAAGATTCTCCTATCAATTTGTAACATAACTGCAAGACTCAAACTTGGAGCCACTAGTTCTTGGTGGTCCTAATTATTTATATAAGATTTAATTTAATTCCTCTAATATTCATATAATCCAGGCCAAAAACGGAATTCCCACAAATATATAACTAATCATAAATAAACATAGTATAACAAGTATTAACTTTGATCCCTAGGATTCTCTTCGGAATTTGAATCGTTGCTCACAAATCATTCCTCTTAAGTTTATATTGTTACTTGAATCAATCAAAATTTCTCTTCGCAATTCTTGCCAACATAAATCCTAAATATTTATTTACAAATTTTGTTATTAAAATTAAATAAATTTTTCATATGATCATATTAAAATAACATATGAAAAGATTCATTTTGATATTATTATTTAAACATATAACCATGGTAGTTGAAATCCCGATTTAAATCCGTGCTTTATGATTTTATGAATTTCTTTAATCAAAACGATTTCATCAAAATTCCAAACGCTTTTATGATTTTATGATTTTCTTTATGTTAGGATTTTACGTTTTACGATTTTTATTCTCCTTCCGATTTTAAGTAAAATTCCGATTTTAACCACTATAACAACATTATGGAATTATATTAGCTACAAAGAGGTTGTTAATACTAAAAAAAAGAGAGGTTGTTAATATACTTTTTGATATCTTTTATTATTGAATAAAATTTTATCTTTAATTTTTTTTTGGTAACTTTTTTTTGTAATCAAATTTTATCTTTATTCTACTAATAGATAGTAAATCAAAATCATTAAATCATGACTCAACATAAAAAAATTTATGATGACAAATAAAATATTACTGGTAAATACAAAAGTAATTTGCATGACTCAGCATAAACTTTTCACTAATTTTGTTTCCCCTCTTTGGTCAATACTAATAAGTAGCGTTAATTAATAAAGGATACGTGCACAAAAAATTTGTGAAAGAATAATCTTCCGTTTACAAAATTAATTGTACTCAAAAGAAGAATAACAAAAGGTACAGAGATTTGTATAGGATTGATACTGGGGTACGGTTGATGCATTGTGTTGCCTCACTTGTCGTTTTTAATGCCCCCACAACAAACAAACAAAATGATGATTGAATCTTTCTCCACCTGCTTTTCAATCTAAATACAAACCCTTTATTAATATCCCATTATACTTTTACATAATGTTTGATTCATATATGATAAGATAATCTTTTCTTATTTAATAAAAAATGCCATTTGACCATTTTCTATACTTATTATTCATGTATAACTTGATTTTTCTTATTAGTTATGTAACACAATATAGAATGTGATTTATTTTATTTTATTTTGATCTTATAAGATTTACATGTTCGAATTCTCCCAACCATTAAATCCAAATGTATATCGATATAATGTGTATCTGCTTAAAAGAGTTTATCAGGTCTAACTGTAATTTATTTTAAAAGATCATTTTTCATATAATTTCATACGAAAATAAAAGGGGCAGTTTTCTTCTATGTTTTTCATGCTTATGTGCAATAAATAATGAACGGTGTAGATAAAATGTATGTTTTCATGATATCAAAGGAAAAAAACATCATGCATATATTGAAGATATATGATAAAGCTATGTAAGAAGAATAAAGTAAGAGCAATGAATCAAGGGCATTGAGATGACAATCCAAGAGCAATAAAGCATTAAACTTTGATAAACAAGGCTATATTAAAGTGGCAATAATCATGAAAAGGTTTGAAGAAAAAAAAAAAAACCATGAGAAACAAGGTTATATTAAAGGACAACAAACCATCTTTTACCAAAAAAAAAAAAAGGACAACAAACCATCGGCAACATCTAAGAGAAGCTTAATATTATAATCATGATGAAAAAGGATCAAAACCAACAAGTCAAAGCATCAAGCTCAAGTGAAGAATCAATATCCAAGATTGAATGCAAAAAGCTAAGTCCAATGCCTTATTAGAATACACTTTTAGAACTTAGATATAATTATAAGGGTATGCGGTAGATTGCATTGCATAAGCTCAGTTTTTCTCAAAGAAAACGTGTTTTTCAAATTGCATAATTGATGGCTTTTAAATACTTGAAAGATTTTGGAAAACCTTTGGAAAATATACTTAACGTGTTTTATAATTTTAAAACATATTTATCAAATCAAGGTCTTTAATAAAAAGTGGTTGGAAGCAAGATAAAACTCATTTGAACTTAAAACTTGCTGTATAATTTTATTGCTTCCTTCCAAATATTTTTTCATCTGTAGATCTCTCTTTTATTTTTTCAATGAGACCAAGATCACATCACTCTGACAAAAATAACTCAAGTTATGCCCAAAATACGAAACAATGTTCATGCTGTCAGATTGGGAATCGATTACCTGCATATGGTAACCGATTACCACTGCTACAGAAAGCCTATAACGGCTATAAACAACTAGTTTTGTGAAAAATCAATATATATACATGCCCCATGGCCCTGAAACCAATTAGGCATCATTCCAACACATCTTAAGCATACTCTGAGAGCTTCTACACTATCATTTGCATATTCTTTCATATTTTTCAAAAATCAAACATATTTGAGTTCACATTGTCAAAATTCATATACACATAGTGCTTCAAGTTTTATATCTACACTTTAAGAGTGTATATTTATTTTCAAACACCTTCCTTTTGTATTCTTAAGTTTAAAGGGTTGTGAGACCCATTGTATTTGAAAGGTAGTCAAATACCTAAGTAAATTTAGAGAGAATTGTAAGGTTGTCAAGTACTAGTAAACTTGGAGGTTGTGAGGTATCCAAGAATCCGAAGTCTTGAAAGATTGTAGCAGTTTATCAATAACCCCTGAACCTTGACCATTAGTGAAAAATTCGATCCTGCAGATTCAGTCTGGACGTAGATCACAAGTGGTGGTGGCCGAACCAGGATATATTGTGTTTGCAATTCTCTAAACTCTTTATTTCTAGCACTTTAATTATTTCTTTGATATTATGTATATGCTAGAATAAAATCTATAATTGTGATATATTATATGTTATGGATTGTTTGAATGTATTGGTTTGTTTTTCATATATCGAAGTTTGCTTGAAATGATTATTTAGAAACTAGAAAGTCGATTTTGCCAAAGACTTGTAATACTCAATTCACCCTTTAAGTATGGAAGCCACATTCCTAATAAGTGTTATCAGAGCTTAGTGCTCTATTAGAGGCTTAACCGCCTAGAGTTAAAGATCCTTTCCAATATTTTTTTTTTAAATGCAAGGCTTTGAATTGATAAACCATCATTCTTTGATGGTGAGGATTTTGATTATTGGAAGGGTAGGACGAAAATATATGAGTAGTGCAAATTATGCATATATTTTTGTGGCATATTATGTGTCAAGCTTTTCCTCCAAACCAAATAAATTCATGAATGATAATGATAAGAAATATTTTTCCTTGAATCTTTGAGGAATGCAAATTTTGAGAATAGTTTAAAAGATGGTGTATATGATAAAATTAAGCATTGTTCTAGTGCTAAAGATATATGGGACACTCTTAATGTTATCTATATTCTTAACGATGATGTTGTGCTTAAAGACACATATAGAGAGCAAAAGGATCAAAACCCATTAGAGGAAGGAAATGATGATGAATGCACCTAAGAAGGGATTGAAAGTGATCAAGGAAGCTCAAAACCTCTTTGTGGGAATGATGATATTTAATTTTAGGTAAACAATAACAAACTTAATTATAGTTTTCCACATAATAATTTACAATATACATATGATGAGTTGAATGATGACTTGGTTAATTAATAAAAGAAAAATTTGGCTTGCATGTAAAATATCTCCCTCATTGAAAATGAAATTGAATCTTTGAGAAATATATATCATTCTCAAGAAGAGAGAATATCTTTGATTTGTGAACCCTCAACTGCTTTTGAAAATTACATTGATGTTGATAATCAAGTTGAGGAATTATCATCATAAGCTTCCATAGTTGATAATCTTATATGCTCGTATTACATGTTTGAAAATGAAAATAAGAGTAATACTTTTTTACATGGAAAACCTATAAATAATTATGAAAATAATAACTTGGAGTGTGATAATAACAACAAAGACAAAGTCTTGAAAGTTGATTTTGAAAATAACAAGTTATCTTGCAAACATATTGTGTGTAATTATTGTGGTAAAATAGGACGTATTTCTAATTTGTGCTATGATAAAAGGAATTCTTATAAGAGAAATAAGATGGTTTGGATTGCTAATGAATGTTATTCCTAATACACAATGACCCAAGCTGAAATGGGTACCAAAAAGTCGTCCTAATATTTCTATCATGCAAATAATTGATCATAAGGATAGAGAAAAAGGTCAAAAGAAGAAAAAAAATGCTTTCTAGGCCAAATGGTAGAATCTTCAATCAAAGAAGGAACAAAAATTCAACCAAAGCCTCTTACATGCACATGGTGGAACCTAGAAGTTTCAAAATCCAAAGAGAAAAGGCAATGGGTAAGAAAAAGTCCTAATTTGATTACAAAGGCCAAGATATCAAATGTCTTTACTTCTTATATGTTGAACCATAGGTTATGAAGACTATAATATTGTTTATTTTACATCTTGTATATGCTAGTATTAGTTCTATAATTGTGTAGATTATATGTTATGAATTGCTTGAATCAATCAATTAGCTTTTCATATATTATAATTTGCTTGAAATGATAATTTTAAAATTAGAAGGGGGAATTTGCGAAAATTTTATAATACTCAATTCACTCACTCTTGAGTATGAAAGACACATTCCTAGCACTAAGGACAAATAAAATAAAATAAAAGAAGATATAAGACCAAATATGTTGGAAACTTACAACACTTACAGAAAAACATAAAAATAAAAAATAAAAAGCAAAATATAGGAGAAAAAAATATGTTCAAATCAAAAAGAAGAAAATATACTTAGAAAATAAAAGAAAAGAAGAAAAATAATATCAAATATATTAAAAACTTACGGCAGTAATAGAAAAGAGTAAATTAAAAAAATATGAAAATAATCTAAATAAGAAAATAGGCTAAAACAAAAAAATTGAAAAGATAAAACCAAATATGTCTAAATAAAAAAAAAGAGCGAGCACAAAAAAATAGAAGAAAAAATAATATCAAATATGTTAAAAATTTACAACACTGATGGAATTAAAAAAATTAAAATAACCTAAATTAATAAGATTAAATATGTTAAAACTTATACATTTAACTTTAAGTTACCGAGATGCTAGTAAACAATGATCAGCATGTAGGCCTTAACATTTTGACAACAAAAAATTCATTAGCCCAATTCAGCAAAATAAAGCAAACCGAAAATGTAAAACTCTTAAAAAAAAAAAAAAAGCAAAACAGAACATTCATGCCTGCCGCGCATGGTATTACACCACTGAGGGGCATATCTAATGTCTCTAAGTGGAGCTCTTATTTGGGGAATGCAGGAAGGTGCTGTGTATCTGTGGACGTTATCCATGTTTCATTGCAATGGCTGGTGCTATACTTGGACACTTGCAGCTCTTTATGGGATAAACATTTGTTTTCGTCAGGTAACAACAAAGGCAGCATTTGGGATGTCACGTATTTTTATCTTTGACCCTAGTATTGTTATAATAACTCATCCTCGAGGACGAGGATGGTTTGAAGGAGGATGGAAGGTAACAGTAACGGAATAGTAATGGAATATAACGATAATGAATATATCTCAATAACTAGTACTTATAGCAGTGCTCCTATAGTAGTGTCCTTATTTTAATTCCTTAATTGTAATAGTGTTTTCTATTGTAACAACATTCATGGTTATAAGTAGGTGTGTGGCTGTTAAGAAATGATATAAGAAAATTGTTGGAATTTCTCGTCTCTCTCGTGACTCTTTCTCTCTTAATTCCCTCTTCTCCTTTTCTTACCTTTCTGCATTTCTTTTCCTTTGTAACAACTTTTACATTATATTATCGTTTACTTACGTTTTTTGTATTTCAAGATTTTTTTTTTTACAAAACCTATTATACAAAAAATGTTATTTGCACGATAACCATGAAATAAATTTTAAAATTTTTAAAAAACCGTAAACCTGATCAAATCCAAAAAAAATTGGATTGGATTTGAAAAAAAAAATCCAAACCGAATGAATGATTACATGATTAAATTGAAGGGATTGGATCAGATGATTTTTCTTTCAAAAGATCGATCCAATTCAGACCGCGAACACCCCCTATTCATAGAGATAACTTACGTATTTAATTTTCGCTCAGATTTGGTCTTCGCCGGTCAAATTGTTATTATTATCGCATTTGGTTTTTATTATGGATGAGCCAAAATCGTTTTGTTTCATGGGCCTCTCATAATGGTATAAGATTGCTTGATTTCCCGCATGAGAGGGTCAGGTATGCGAGGGACGATAACGAGAATCATATATTGAACAGGTTTTTTTTTTTTTTTTTTTTTTTTTTATCTTCTTTTATAGAAGGTTGGGCCGATTCATGACCCATAGCAAATCCATTGTGCCGATTCAAAACCGTTATGCTACTCTTAATTATTTTGTATAAACCAAATGTTAATTATTTAGGCAGTAAAATATCTTCTAATTAAAAAATTAAAGATACTTTCAATAATTAATACTAGGCTTGAATATGTTCTTATCCCTAAAATATACTAACTTTTGATTTGTGTGATTTATTTTTTTTCTATATGTGAGCACTTCTTTAGTCTAGTCGTTATCATAAATAGAGGTGGCAAAGTTGGCGGTCCATCCCATCCCGCCATCAACTTGCCAAAAGAGTCAGTCCGCCCTGCCTCGTTTGGTGGGTTAGGCGGGTTGGCCCGTCAACTTGAATCCGTTTTTGTGATTGGTTGAAAAACTCAGCTCGCCCCAACCCACCAAAAAATGAACTCACTCCACCCCGCCTTGCTTTTGAGATGAGTTAAAAACTCAGCTCGCCCCAATCCATTTAATAGGCGGAGTAAGTTGACCCGCCGAGTTGAGTCCATTTTGTCGACTCTAATCATAAGTCTTGTTTCGAATGGACCCTCAACTCACCTTAAGTACATGTCTCATATCATCTATAAAATTAGTCTTGTTCTGCCTGTTGGCAGATGTGTCCAACGTAGGTTGGATGATTGATCTTGGATACAAGTGTTTCTCTCTAGATGCCTATAGATTAGGTATCTGGGAGGAACGTGGATCACTGACACTGACCTAGGCGTATGCCTTCAAGGTGTGTGTGTGATCTATGGTGTTTAGGATTAGAAAATGTGTACCTTCCTGCTCTGCTTTACCTGCATTATATAGCCCGGCTCTAGGGTTTGGTGGCTGGCCGAGGTGCAGTGTGGACTTTGGGCCGAGGTGCAGAGTGGGCCTAGGTCTAGCCCATAACAGTTGCCCCCCAGCTCGGTAGGCTGAGTTATCTGGATGCCGAGTTGCGTTGATCATCTGACCTGGGACATCTCGGTTGTATAGCCGATATGAATTCACATGCCAGTCTTTCATCTTGCGGTCATCCTCCACGTGTTTCAAGCCATCATGATGCGTATCGTTTGATTATCCTTGCGCCGTCTTGGCATTTAATGCGACTGCGACTGCACAGATATCAATCGTTTTGTCTTGTCAGGTGCTTTTTGCTTTTGCATTTACGCTTTTGCCCCTGTCTTTTCGTTTTCGCGGGTCATATCTCTTGAACTTCTCCCCTCTTCCTATTTTACTGGCACTTCCCCCCTTTTCACCTTTCTGCTTCTTTCGTTTACTTCATTTGCGATTTGTGACATTTGTGTTTCGAGGTTTTCTGGAAGCATCAACCTTCTCCGTTCGGTATTTTTGTGTTACTTGCTCCGTAGGTATGAGTTTCTTGACCTTTTTTATCTCCTTGCCTTCCATTACTGCTTGTTGCTTGCATTCCTACGTTTATTGCTTTCATTACCGCATTTAGTCTGCATTCGCATTCGTCCTCTTTACATTCGGTTTTCTTACTGTCGCTGGTTACGTTTGTTGCTCTTGTCTGGAAAAGTTTCCAATATGGATAAGGGAATTCCTTATGAGTATAGGAGGGCCACTTGTCCTCGTGTCTTCGGCCGGAGTGACGAAATCTTGGCAGAGGAGGAAGCTAGAGCTACCGAGGAGGAGATGATTCGAGGCCAAGGTGCCTCTTCTAGCCGTGGACGTCGGCTGCCGGCTTCTAGGCTCGAGCGTCGTCGTCGTGTTTCTGGCCCTGGACGCTGTCCACCAGTGGGGTCTCGTCCCAGTGGTCGAGGGCAGTCTCGATCCTCGAGGCGAGGTCGGTCCGTGTTTTCTAACCGTGCCGCGGGCTGTACGCCCGCAAGCACCAACCTTTCCTTAGATGATAGACCTAGGTCTTTTCCCTTTCTCATCACTGGTCCCCGAGATCAAGTTTCCTTGAATCCGTCCTCTGTTCTGCCCTTACCATCGACCTCCCTCTCCCAGAATCCAAATCCATGCTTCAATTGCGTTCATCTCAGCGCGCAATTTATTGGGAATGGTAATGACTTTATGGCGAATCTAGTTTTAGGCAGTTGTTCTCACCATGCCGGACTTAGAACTTCAGTTCCCATGACCTCTTCAGATAGTTCTTCGAGCTCTTCACGCTGTAGTTTATTTAACTCAGGTGCGTGTGCTTTGCTTTTTTTTTGTTATTTTTAATCCACCCATTTTGCTGTTCTAGGTTCTTATGGAGTCCCCTTCTGCAGAACTCAACGTGGAGACTACCTCATCTAATCACGAGCTGGAAGCCGAGGTTGCAGTAGTGGAAGAAGGTTCTGCCCCGGTGGACGTCAGTCTGCGTCGGCAATTTCCCTGGGTGACCCAAGAAGTCCTTAGTTTTAGGTCCTCCCTGACCACAGAGGAAATATCCGGGTTACCCATTGGTAACCCGATAGGTTTTAACACCTTCTACCCAGCGGAGGATGAGCCAGTGTGCTCAGGTCGGAACCCGCAAGAGCCTCCCTTTTTCTTCTTTTACCGAGATTTGATCACCAAGATCGGTATTCGCTTTCCTTTTTCCCCCTTTATAATATGTCTTCTAAACCACTTTCTTCTAGCTCCCACTCAAATTCACCCTAACGGATGGGCATATATTGTTGCCTTTGAGCAACTCTGCGTATCCCTGTCCGTTAACTGTTCCGTTGCCCTGTTTATGTATTTTTTTAACATTTATACCTCACGCTCCGGTTCTGAACCTCCCAAGTTGAAGGGTTGGGCCAGCATCCGGGGTCGTATTAGTAAGCCGTCTAGGAGGTTGTTTTCTGTATATAGTGACTCCTTCAAAAACTTCAAAGGCGCGTACTTCAAGGTCGTGGCCGAGGCCGGCGAGAAGCTGTGGTTTGTTGGGAAAAAAGATGAGGGGAAATTCCCATTATATTGGTCCCATCAACATTACCTTCGCAAGTCGGCTGATTATAGGCTGCCCTTGTCTGCCGAGGAGAAGCTCAGTGTCAAGACCTTGCTAACCCATATCCACACCCAGGGTCATATGTGGTGCTGCGCCCTTGGTTGCTAAGTCCTATGTTGCAAACGATCAGCCCAGTATGCTTTTCAACATTGTTTTCTTTTTTCCTTTTTCATTTACCTGTCGTTTTTATCTTGTTTTGGAGACTGATATGTCCTTGATTATGCTGATAACCTTGCTTCTTTTATTTTCCAGGTTTAACCATGAACCCCAGCTCGGATGACGTGCCTGATTATTGCCGGGTTTTACGGGGCAAAGGTGTAGCCCGTCCCCCCCCCCTCAAAGAAAACGAAGGTTGCTGCTCCTTCCCCGGGTGCGGGTTCATCCAACCCCGAGCCCCACCATGGCACCTCCATCTTGGATCTGACCAATGATGGCGAGAACTGGTTGGATGGGGACCAGAGGAGAGCCCTCTTTACTACTGGCGGCACCACCCGGGCTGTGGTATCCGTTGCAAGGGGTAGCGCCCCACCCTCTCCCTTGCCTGCCGGCTTAAGGAGGGGTTCATTATGGGAGATGGGGGTCACTGCCGAGCTGCGTGGCGTGACGCGCGCTCCTCCCTCCTTCTACGGCTCTCCTGCTCCTTCGAAGGCCGAAGCGGACGAGCTGCAGAAAGCCGAGCAATATCTTTTCAAGGCGGCTTCCCTGATGAAACCGTACTCCCTCCTGCTCGAGAAGCACTCCGAAATTTTATCCGAGAAGGATAATATGCAGAGTCAACTAGCCGAGCTAAGGCAGGAAAATCAAGTTTTGAAGTCTGATGTGGCCAAGCTCAGTCTGTCAGTGAAAAGTTCCCAAGCCGACTTGAATGCTATCTCGGATTGCTGCGGTGTGGAAAGTGGCAAGGATGCCATACTGAGGTTTGTGAAAGCCAAGCTATCCATGCTGTCAAAGGCGGAGGCTGCGCATGAGGAGATGGCCTCTCAACTTAAACAGCTAAGGGCGCAGCAGGAAGAGTTGCAGGCGGATTATGACCAAAGCCAGACTGTTCTTGAAAATGCTGTTGGTTCCGCTTTCAACAATGCGGTGAACCAGGTGAAATTTTTTAACCCTGAAGCGTCTCTTAACCTGGATCAGCTGGATTGCTATGGCTATATCAGCGGCGGAACTTTCCACTCGGCAGCCGAGGAGCCAACTGCAGCGGATGGGGAAGGTTTTGTCCCCGTCTTGGAGGATGAAGGTCTGCAGGCGGATGCCGGCTCTCTCAGCCAAATTTGAGGGGGAATACCCCGTAATTTGTAATATGCCGTTAACATCCCGGCTTTATTTGTATAAACACTTTTTGGTCTAATTTGACATTAATTCAAAATTAGAATTAATTGTGTAGTTTACCTGTTTTAATTGCAATATCCGTCTCGTATATTTCGAGTTTTGTTGCCGGATTTTGAATTTAGCCGAGATAACGTGCGAGGGCGTCCCCTCAGCACAATTTCCCACTTTCCATAAATGGGCCAAGGTTAGCACTCTCAACCTTGCCCTTTAGGCAAGGCGGGTTCAAACACCCGGGCCTAGTTCTTTTCTTCGCGTATTTTGAACTTCCAACGGGTTCATCTATCGCGGATTCAATTTATATTCGAACTCTCAACCAAGTTGGCGGGTTCGATTTGTTAACCCGGGTTAGAACGCTCGGCTCTGGCCTATTTGGCCGGCTGGGTTCCCATAACTTCGGATTTTAATCTAGAATTCAGAACTTCCCATTTAACATGGGATTGTGAAGCTCGGATTCTAGTTCAGAAATGAACACTCAACCGAGTTTCTTTTTTGCAACGGCGGGTTCAATTTCTTGCAACGCTGGTTTCCAGACGTCGGAATGTGCATTCATTGCATAAATTATCAAAGTTGGACACAACTTATAAATAATAGAAATGCGGAATTTATTGAATTACAAAGTTATAAAAGAAAACATCGTTTTTGCATTGTGCAAGCAAGACATTTGATTTAACTGTAATATTTTTTCAACTTCTTCTGCATTCCATGTCCTTGCCACCGGCTTTCCTTTCAGAGTTTCTAGCACGTAAGCTCCTTTGGACAATTTGT
>JAVKPL010011529.1:0-52511 GCA_032173675.1 Gastrolobium villosum | reverse complement strand
GCTATAAGTCATGATGGACAATAGTGTACCGAACATGGGTACTGTTATGAATTGAAAATTTTGGGCCAAAGTATGAGAAATATGTTGGAATTATGTGAGGATGATTATGTTATGGACTAAGACTAATGACTAGTCAAGTGGAATGAGTAGATTGTTGAGAAAAGAACCATATGTGGAAGGTTATAGTGAATGGTGCAATAGTAAGATATAGCTAGTATACCATTATGTATCTGTATAAGACTCTGTTTGCCGTTATATACGGACTTGATGTGAATGTGTTTATCTTTGTGTGGCTTATATGCCCTGAGTATATGGCTATCTCCGTATGGATTATGTTCCCGGAGATTATTATTATGTTGTACAAGTAAAGTAGTGAGAGGTAGAACCTTGTGTTGGTGGGACTGTTAGTACAGCCGTTGGCATGTTACCTCTTCTTGCGTGAATTATAAGGACAGATTCTCTGATTGGTGGGGCATTGCACCTGGGGCCCTTAGGACAGCAAGAGCTCGAGGGGTTAAACCTAAGGATGTTCTTACCCATTGCATTAGAGGATTGTATCTTGTGAGGAACGCAAGAGGTGAATTTGGATAACTGTAAGTGAACAGTAATATGCCTAATATGATGAAATGTGAGAGGTGCCATGAGATGGCAGTTTGAATTATGAAGGTGAGCACTCGGAGATGTGCATGTGTGTATACCAAGTGTGGTAATATGGAATTGTGGTTTTACTAAAAGTGTGGAATGGATTATTGGATTGTCACCCTATGTGAAGGGAATGGAAAATTGATTAGTGATGATGGATTGAGTCAAAGTTTTATGGAAAGGCTTGTGATGGTGAGATGCTAAGCTAAGTTGGTGGCCAAAGTGGCCAATGATTTTAATAAGTGATTAATTGTGATGTGGTCAAGTAAGAGGGTGTGGTACAAGCGGTTAAATAGAATGGTATTTGGTGAAATGAAAGGTTGATGTCTTTACCTGGTGGTAGAGTCACTGATGGAGTGTATAGATGCAAACTATAGTGAGAGATGTGTTGAAAATACACAATGTGGATGTTGTTATTGACTAGGTACCAAGATATATGATTGAGAGTGCTGATAATACTTGAATAGTCTAAGAGACTTGTGTAACAACTGATATAAAATTATGAAAGTAATGATAATGATGGATTTAGTTCCTTGTGGTATGATAAATAGGCTTTGAAAATCCCGATGTAATGGGACAGGTATGAGAAAGAGAGATGATATGTGACCTTGGAGCGATACATACTGGTTGAAGGAAATGATAATGAAGGTGAGGTGTATTGAATGAAATGATAATGATGAAGGTGAGGTGTGTAGAATGAAATACATGTGGAATGATAACATGAGTACGGAATGGTAATTAAAGAGAATTATTAGTGGAAACCCTAGGCATGTTGCATTTAATGGGGGAAATCAGTGATGAATTATGTGTTAAGTTTGGAGGATTAATTGAAATTGCAAGTATGATCTAGTGTATAAAATTCAGGAGCGGATTCGTGATTGAAAGCTTTGAGATGACTGATGTGAGGTATAAATTGTGATGTGTGGTCCATTGGGGACCAGATAAAGGTCTTGAGATAAAGATTCACCATTGTGTTTTAGTGAAGTTGGTTGACTTGTAAGGATAAATTGACTGTTGAGCACAAAGATGGTGCCTGTTAAAGATAAAGTGCTGAGGTGAAATTGTATGTTATAGGTTAAGAACATGAGAAAAGCAAAGTGTGTATATATGAGTTGTGGCTAAATGCCAAAAATGAGGATTTGTCCCTCGGAAAATAAAAGTATGGTGAGCGTGAACTGGATGATTACTCGGTGAGTTGCACTGAGAGGCTGTGAGATTCCATAATAGTGTTAAATGTGGAATAAGAAATGTGAGAAAAATTGATGAAGAGAGTTGGTACTTCGTGGAAATAAAATTCAAAGAAAGATAATTTGTGGATGTAATGTGCCAGTAAGTAATAGTTGCCTGTGTGGCACAGATTGAACAGGATGTAGCATAACCCTATGGGTATATTGGTTGATATGTTAATTTGGTAGGGGAACCTGCCAAGAGAAATTATGGGCTATGTGTGCTAAGTAGCCGGACTTGTGAAAAGAAATTAAAAGCAATTGGCTTGGTAAAGCAGAAAAAGTGCACAGCTGTGTGGTGCACTCCGGTTGTTCACATGTGGTGTCACCGGTTGAGATTGGAATTGGGATGGACTTGAGGTCTCCCATTGGGCCTTTGAAAGGCAAGGTCATTGTGAAATGGGGCTGAAAAGCCAAAAGATAGAAATGTAAATAATTAGTTTGTTGTCCGCGCACTGGATTAAGCTTCTTGGGTACGGGGGACTGAGATTCTCTGGCTGTATCCCGAGTTAGCATATGTGCATAGTTGATTTTGCGGACAAAATTCCTAAAAGGTGGGGTGAATATAACACCTCGGAAAATTAAATGTGAATTTATGTGATAAAATATGGGTTTAAAAGGGAAGGATTAGTGAAAATCCGAGAATTAGGGCCAAAATGGGCAAAAAGGGCAAAATGGTAATTTGCCAAAGATGTGAACCGAGGCTCGAAAAATGGAGTTAGAGATTTAATATGACAAAAATAATGCTGGAAATGGAATCAGCGCGGAAAATTGAGTGAATAGGCAAATTTGGGAAAAACTGATGAATAGTGATTTTTTTAGTGTTAAAATATTGTGGTGTGAGTGTACCGATAGGTGTGAAATTTTTATCAATATTTTGGAGAAATAAAAATATGTCATGGACTGGAAAAATATGTAGATTAAGAATTTATGATCGGAATTTTTATCGGAATTAAAGTTAGATCGCGTGTGGGACCCGTGTGACCGAAGTCACTTAGCCCCCACACCTTTTTCTTCTTTTCCTCCTTCCTCCTTCCTTATTTCTCCCGTGCGTCCCTGTGAAGAACAAAAACACCAAACACCCATTTCTTCTCCTTTTCACCATTTTCTCTATTCTTCACCAAATCACTTGATTTTGGTGTTGAAATCTATTGTAAACAACCTTCTAGATCCATTGGTAACACTTAGAAGCCGTGAAACCACCTCCTTGGGGCGAAAATGGACAAACTCAGATCCGACCCCTTTGATGTTCTTGGAGTTTTTGAGAGTTTTGGATCTCCTTTGGATTGATGGAGCCTTGGTGGTGTTCCTACACTAGATGGTGAGTATATTTGTGGTACTTTTGTGGTTGATTTTGTAGATCTAGAAATTATGCTTTGAATCTTTAATCTTAGATGTGTGATGATAGAGAGCTCAAATGGAAAAATGCTATTAGATGAAAATGCCTTAGAATGATGCATAAAAGCTAGAAATGCTATGATAATTTTTGGTGAAAAAGTTGGATTTTTAACTTAGGAAATTTTGGGTTGAGTTCATAACTTGGTGAAATTGGCTTGTGGTGCAATTGAATAATTGAATGATGGACCATTGGTATAGGTTGATAATATGATTACATGATTAGTATGAGTGTTAAAATGAATTGAAAAGCCTTGGGGCATACCTTTTTGAGGAACCCGAATTATGATGAAAAGTGAGGAAAAATGATATAAAAATGATGTAGTGGAAGTTGAATGATTGAAAATGATGTTTAAATGGATGATGGTATAGTTTGATATAGTGGAATGAGAAGAAAGAATGTGTGATTCATGATATAATTGGTAATTTGATCTATAAAAGAGATTGAAGTAAAATGGTATGGAAAAATAGCCTTTGGCTTAGGTGATTTAAATGATGATTAATTGTGTAAATGAATGGTTGACATTGGAATTGTATTGATAATCATGTTGTGGATTATCTAGGTTGCCTCTTTTGGACGCTTTGGAAGCGGGTAAGCTTGGAGCTTACGTTTGGAGCATGGGCTCGGTGTTGAGGTAACCATTGGAACTGGGGTTTAGCCCTTGTGTGCTCCACCACACCTAGTGGAAGGTTGTGGTTGGATTATGTGTTTATGGCATTGTGTGATTATGTGCTTGTGTGCATATTGCTTGGATTATGTGAAAAATTGTTTGGTCACTGGCCAGTTGACGTGTGTTGGGTTTGGACATCCGCTGGATCATTTCGATGGCGAAGTGCCAGTTGGGTATGCCATGGGGTCGACTCATGGGAGCGACACCAGGATGAGCCAAACGTGGGACATCCGCCGGATAGGTCTCTTGAGGAGTTCCGGTTGGGTTGGCCATGGAGTTTTCTCAACCATGGGAGAAGCTCTAGGATTGTCTCGGGAGTTATATGATGGAGTCCTTGAACATAAATCCAATTGTGGATGTTCTCGGTTTGTCTCCAGTTGGTGGGTGATATTGTATGTCATGCATTTTACATTAATGTCATTGTTGCACATTGAGTGAGCCATGGGGTGGAGAAGCCTCCAGGGCCCTTGGTTTACTGAGATATATTTGTATATCTCACCCCGTGTTTTGGGGCATCATTTCAGGTTAGGTTGAGCCTGGAAGAGTGGAGCATGAGGTGCATATTGGGGACACCATGTGATGAGCATTGGATGGGGACATATATTGCATATGTTTTATGCTTTAGAATTAGATCATGAACTGGTGCATGTTGAAATGCCATGCCTTGTATGTTCATGACTATATGTTGAATCCTTTCAATTTGATGTATATGTAGGACTTTAGTATATATTGTATATTTGAGTGAGCATGGGACTTGTCCATTGCCACATTCATTGTATTAGAAGCCTTGGTGAATATGCTGTAAAATGGACCACATTTGATGTAAAATGGTCATTATGTTAAAGACTTTGTATATGATATATAATTGAATGAAAATGCATGTTTGAAGGGCCTAGAGCCTAAATTAGAGTATGTCTAAGTGTTGTGTGGAGCACTAAGATGTTAGGGATGGATTACACAACCCTTCTTGGGCTTAAAATGCTGTAATCTGTCACTTTTACTGCATAGTAATCGATTACCCAAGCATGGTAATCGATTACCATGCAACAGGGGACGAAAAATTAGCTACTGTCTTCACTGGTAATCGATTACTGAGCTTTGGTAATCGATTACCATGTGAGGTAATCGATTACCCAAAGTTGGTAATCGATTACCAGAACAGAGGATGTGAAAAATTGGCTACGGCCTCATTTTTGACAGGTGGTAATCGATTACCACCCACTGGTAATCGATTACCACAGTGTAAATTTTGAAAATTTGAGTTTTTCTGGTCTAAAAGAAAGGGGTTTAACTTGATGGGTAGAACTCCACATGGTACGTGGTTTGAAACCACGCGTAACTAATGTAACGGGGTAGAACTTGGTAAGATATGAAACTAAGTTGATGGGTTTAAATGAGTTGAATAAAAAGAAAGAGTAGAGGTGTTGTTAAGCTGAATGCTTCCGCGTATTGCATTTACAATTATGGTGTTGTTTTAATTGATTACGGAAAGGGTAATGGTTATAAAAAGGAATATGATAAAAAGAAAAAGTTTACCCGTAATTTAATTAACCCAACTACTGTGATTGTAACTGCGCTTAATATCATAATCAATGTTAACAATACCGGTACGTAACGGGCTGTTACATTTTCTGTCCAAAATCTTCGACGAAATCCATTTTCGTCGAAAAACTTCACAAAATCAATTTCTTTTGCATTTATTTTATTCATCCATTTTCGACGGAATCCATTTTCCGTCAAAACACTTCACAAAATCAATTTCTTTTGCATTTATTTTATTCCTCCATTTTTGACGGAATACATTTTCCATCAAAAATCTTCGACGGAATCCATTTTCCGTCAAAAAACGTCACAAAATCAATTTCTTTTGCATTTGTTTTTTTCATCCATTTTTGACGGAATCCATTTTCCGTCGAAGGAATCCATTTTCCGTCCAAAAACTTCACAAAATGAATTTCTTTTGCATTTATTTTATTCATCAGTTTTCGACGGAATTCGTTTTCCGTCGAAAAACTTCACAAAATCAATTTCTTTTGCATTTTTCTTATTCATCAGTTTTTGACGGAAGTCATTTTCCGTCGAAAAAGTTCACAAAATCAATTTCTTTTGCATTTAATTTATTCATCAGTTTTCGACGAAATTCTTTTTCCGTCGAAAAACTTCACAAAATGAATTTCTTTTGCAATTTATTCTATTCATCTGTTTTTGACGGAATTCGTTTTCCGTAAAAAATCTTCGACGCAATCCATTTTCGTCGAAAAACTTCACAAAATCAATTTCTTTTGCATTTATTTTATTCGTCCATTTTCGACGGAATCCATTTTCCGTCCAAAAACTTCACAAAATCAATTTCTTTCGCATTTATTTTATTCATCCATTTTCGATGGAATTCATTTTCCGTCAAAAATCTTCGACGAAATCCATTTTCCATCGAAAAACCTCACAAAATCAATTTCTTTTGCATTTATTTTATTCATCAGTTTTCGACGGAATACATTTTCCGTCGAAAAACTTCACAAAATCAATTTCTTTTGCATTTATTTTATTCATCAGTTTTCGACGAAAGTCTTTTTCCGTCAAAAAATTCACAAAATCAATTTCTTTTGCATTTATCTTATTCTTCCATTTTTGACAAAATCAATTTCTTTTTCCGTCAACAAAATCAATTTCTTTTGCATATATTTTTTCATCCGTTTTCGACGGAATCCATTTTCCGTCGAAAAACTTTACAAAATCAATTTCTTTTCCAATTTATTTTAGTCATCCATTTTTGACGGAATTCATTTTCCGTCAAAAATCTTCGACGGATTTCCTTTTTCGTCGAAAAACTTCACAAAGTAAATTTTTTTTGCATTTATTTTATTCATCTGTTTTCCGCGGAATCTATTTTCCTTCGAAAAAGAACACAAAATCAATTTCTTCAGCATTTATCTTATTCATCCGTTTTCAACGGAATCCATTTTCCTTCGAAAAACAACACAAAATCAATTTCTTCGGCATTTATTTTATTCATCCGTTTTTTATGGAATCCATTTTCCATCAAAAAACTTCACAAAATGAATTTCTATTCCATTTATATTATTCATCCGTTCTCAACGGAATTCATTTTCCGTCAAAAATCTTCGACGGAATCCATTTTTTGTCGAAAAAAATTACAAAATATTTTTTTTTTCATTTATTTTATTCATCCGTTTTCGACGGAATTCATTTTCAATCAAAAATCTTCGACGAAAATCACTTTCCGTAAAAAAATCTTCGACGGAATCCATTTTCCGTAAAAAAACTTGACAAAATCAATTTCTTTTGCATTTATTTTATTCATCAGTTTTTGACGAAATCCATTTTCAATCGAAAAACTTCACAAAATCAATTTCTTTTGCATTTATTTTATTCATCAGTTTTCGACGGAATTCGTTTTCCGTCGAAAAACTTCACAAAATGAATTTCTTTTGCAATTTATTTTATTCATCCGTTTTCGACGGAATTCGTTTTCCGTCCAAAATCTTCGACGGAATCCATTTTCCGTCGAAAAACTTCACAAAATCAATTGCTTTTGTATTTATTTTATTCAACCATTTTCGACGGAATCCGTTTTCCGTCAAAAAACTTCACAAAATCAATTTCTTTTGCATTTATTTTATTCATCCATTTTCGACGGAATTCATTTTCCGTCAAAAATCTTCGACGGAATCCATTTTCCGTCTAAAAACTTCACAAAATCATTTTCTTTTGCATTTATTTTATTCATCAGTTTTCGACGGAATCCATTTTCCATCGAAAAACTTCTCAAAATCAATTTCTTTTGAATTTATTTTATTCATCAGTTTTCGACGAAATTCTTTTTCCGTCGAAAAACTTCACAAAATCAATTTCTTTTGCATTTATTTTATTCATCCATTTTCGACGGAATACATTTTCCGTCAAAAATCTTCGACGGAATCCCTTTTCCGTCGAAAAACTTCACAAAGTCAATTTCTTTTGCATATATTTTATTCATCAGTTTTCGACGGAATCCATTTTCCATCGAAAAACTTCACAAAATCAATTTCTTTTGCATTTATTTTATTCAACCATTTTCGACGGAATCCATTTTCCGTCAAAGAACTTCACAAAATCAATTTCTTTTTCATTTATTTTATTCATCCATTTTCGACGGAATACATTTTCCATCGAAAATCTTCGATGGAATCCATTTTCCGTCAAAAAACTTCACAAAATCAATTTCTTTTGCAATTTTCTTTTTCATCAGTTTTCGACGGAATCCATTTTCCATCGAAAAACTTCACAAAATCAATTTCTTTTGCAATTATTTTATTCATCTGTTTTCCACGGAATTCCTTATTCGTCGAAAAATTTCACAAAATGAATTTCTTTTGCAATTTATTTTATTCATCCATTTTCAATGGAATTCGTTTTCCGTCAAAAATCTTCGACGCAATCCATTTTCGTCGAAAAACTTCACAAAATCAATTTCTTTTGCATTTATTTTATTCATCCATTTTCGACGGAATCTGTTTTCCTTCAAAAAACTTCACAATATCAATTTCTTTTGCATTTATTTTATTCATCCATTTTCGACGGAATCCATTTTCTGTCAAAAAAGTTCATAAAATCAATTTCTTTTGCATTTATTTTATTCATCCATTTTCGACGGAATCCGTTTTCCGTCAAAAAACTTCACAATATCAATTTCTTTTGCATTTATTTTATTCATCCGTTTTCGACGGAATCCATTTTCTGTTAAAAAACTTCAGAATATCAATTTCTTTTGCATTTATTTTATTCATCAGTTTTCGACGGAATTCGTTTTCCGTCGAAAAACTACACAAAATCAATTTCTTTTGCATTTATTTTATTCATCCATTTTCCGCCAAAACACTTAACAAAATCAATTTCTTTTGCATTTATTTTATTCCTCCATTTTCGACGGAATTCATTTTCCGTCCAAAATCATCGACGGAATCCATTTTCCGTCGAAAAACTTCACAAAATCAATTTCTTTTGCGTTTATTTTTTTCATCAATTTTCGACGGAATTCTTTTTCCGTCGAAAAACTTCACAAAATCAATTTCTTTTGCATTTATTTTATTCATCAGTTTTCGACGAAATTCTTTTTAAGTCGAAAAACTTCACAAAATCAATTTCTTTTGCATTTGTTTTATTCATCCATTTTCGAAGGAATACAATTTCTATAACACCTCGAAAAATTAAATGTGAATTTATTTCATAGAATATGAGTTAGAATTGATGGATTAGTGAAAATCAGAGAAATATGGCCAAAATGGGCAAAAAGGGCAAAATGGTAATTTGCCAAAAACGTAAACCGAGACATGAAAAATGGAGTTAGAGGTTTAATATGACAAAAATAATGCTGGAAATGGAATCAGGACGGAAAATTGAGTGAGTAGGCAAAATTGTGAAAAAGTGATGAATAGTGACTTTTTAAGTGAAAGATACTGTGGTGTGAGTGTACCGATAGGTGTGAAATTTTTATGAATATTTTGGAGAAATAAAAATATGTTATGGACTGGAAAAATATGTAGATTAAGAATTTATGATCAGAATTTTTATCGGAATTAAAGTTAGACCGCGTGTGGGACCCGTGTGACCGAAGTCACTTAGCCCCCACACCTTTTTCTCCTTTTCTTTCCTTCTTCTTCCTCTTGTTCCCGTGGAGCTCCTCTTTCTCAACCAAAACAAACCCATTTCTTCCTTTCTTCACTTTGAGAGCATTTCTCCACCAAATCTTGCAAACTTTATGTTGAAATCTATTGTAAACAACCTTCTAAAGCCATTGGTGGTACTCCCAAGCCTTGAAATCATCTCCTTGGGGCGAAAATGGACAAACTCAGATCCGACCCCTTTGGTGTTCTTGGAGTTTTTGGAGTTTTTGGATCTCCTTAGGATTGATGGAGCCTTGGTGGTGTTCCTACACTAGATGGTGAGCATATTTGTGGTACTTTTGTGGTTGATTTTGTAGATCTAGAAATTATGCTTTGAATCTTTAATTCTAGATGTGTGATGATAGAGAGCCCAAATGGAAAAATGCTATTAGATGAAAATGCCTTAGAATGATGCATGAAAGCTAGAAATGCTATGATAATTTTTGGTGAAAAAGTTAGGTTTTTAACTTAGGAAAATTTGAGGAATTTTCATGAAAAAATGGGTATGTGGTGTAATTGAATAATTGAATGATGGACCATTGGTATAGGTTGATAATGTGATTATATGATTAGTGTGTGTGTTAAAATGGAATTGAAAACCTTGTAGAATCAACCTTTGAGGAATTCGAACCATAGAGGTGTTTGGAGGAAAAAAATGATGTAAAGGTTGTGAATTTGATGTGGTATGATATAAAATGATGTTTAATTGGATGATGGTATAGTGTGGTATAGTGGAATGAGAAGAAAGAATGTGTGATTCATGATGTATTTGGTAATTGAGCTATAAAAGAGATTAAAGTAAAATGAATAATTACTTGAGATTAAATGATTGATTTGGAAATGGTTTGATAATCATGTTGTGGATTATCTAGGTTGCCTCTTTTGGACGCTTTGGAAGCGGGTAAGCTTAGAGCTTACGTTTGGAGCATGGGCTCGGTGTTGAGGTAACCTTTGGAACTGGGGTTTAGCCCATGTGTGCTCCACCACACCTAGTGGAAGGTTGTGGTTGGATTATGTGTTTATGGCATTGTGTGATTATGTGCTTGTGTGCATATTGCTTGGATTGTATGAAAAATTGTTTGGTCACTGGCCAGTTGACGTGTGGAGTTTGGACATCCGCTGGATCATTTCGTGACGGAGTGCCAGTTGGAATGTGCCATGGGGTCGACTCTGGGAGCGACACCAGGATGATCCAAACGTGGGACATCCGCCGGATAGGGCTCATGAGGAGTTCCGGTTGGGTTTTGCCATGGAGTCTTCTCAACCATGGGAGAGGCGCCAGGATTGTCTCGGGAGTTATATGATGGAGTCCTTGAACATGAATCCATGCGTGGATGTTCTCGGGTTGTCTCCAGTTGGTGGGTGATATTGTATTGCTTGCATATTATATGATGTTATATTTGCACATTGAGTGAGCCATGGGGTGGAGAAACCTCCAGGGCCCTTGGTTTACTGAGATATATTTATATATCTCACCCCGTGTTTTGGGGCATCATTTCAGGTTATGTTGAGCCTGGAAGAGTGGAGCATGAGGTGCATGTTGGAGGCACCATGTGATGAGCATTGGATTGGGACACATCTTGCATATGTTTTATGTTTTAAACTTAGATCATGAACTAGTGCATGTTGAAAATGCCATGCCTTTGTATGTTCATGACTACTTGTTAATCCTTTCAACTCGATGTATATGTAGGACTTTAGTATCTATTGTATATTTGAGTGAGCATGGGACTTGTCCATTGCCACATCCATTGTATTAGAAGCCTTGGTGAATATGTTGTAAAATGGACCATGTTTGATGTAAAATGGCCATTATATTAAAGACTTTGTAAATGATGCATAATTGAATGAAAATGCATGGTTGATGGGCCTTGTGCCTACATTAGAGTATGTTTAAGTGTTGTGTGGAGTACTAAGGTGTTTGGGATGGATTACACAACCCTTTTTGGGCTTAAAACGCTGTAATCTGTCACTTTTGCTGCATAGTAATCGATTACCCAAGCATGGTAATCGATTACCATGCAACAGGGGACGAAAAATTAGCTACTGTCTTCACTGGTAATCGATTACTGAGGCTTGGTAATCGATTACCATGTGAGGTAATCGATTACCCAAGCTTGGTAATCGATTACCAGAACAGAGGATGTGAAAAATTGGCTACTGCCTCATTTTTGACAGGTGGTAATCGATTACCACCCACTGGTAATCGATTACCACAGTGTAAATTTTGAAAATTTGAGTTTTTCTGGACTAAAAGAAAGGGGTTTAACTTGATGGGTAGAACTCCACATGGTGCGTGGTTTGAAACCACGCGTAACTAATGTAAAGGGGTAGAACATGGTAAGATATGAAAGTAATTTGATGAGTTTAAATGAGTTGAATAAAAAGAAAGATTAGTGAGGTTGTTAAGCTGAATGCTTCCGCGTATTGCAATTACAATTATAGTGTTGTTTTAATTGATTACGGAAAAGGTTCTAGTTATGAAAAGGAATACGATAAAAGAAAAAAGTTGCCCGTAATTTAATTAACCCAATTACTGTGATTGTAACTGCACTTAATATCATAATCAATGTTAACAATACCGGTACATAACGGGCTGTTACATTTTATGGTATCAGAGCAGTTTCTTTAGGGAACTCTGATAATTGTGTAATTGAGGTGAGTGCTGTATAGTTGTACGTAGACACTTATTGACTGCTACACATGTGATTCCTTAGTTTGGGCCTGATCAACCCATTTCTTCGTGTTCAATGTGTGGTCAGTATAAGATGCCTTCGTGACAACCCTGGAGCACCAATGCCTGTCCTTAGGCTAAGGTGGTGGGTGCAGTGATGACTGCTCCACGGATTGAAATGTTAGTAAGTGAAGTTGATGTAATTGAGGACTTAGTAAGAATAAATTGTGATACTGTAATTGAGGATTTGGTGAGAATAAATTGTGATACTGTCATTGAGGACTTAGTGAGAATAAAGTGTGATAAGATGTATAACCATTTTGGGGTAGAATGCTACCATAGTTGAATGTGGCCTTTTGGTTAGTAAAGTGGTGGATTTGAGTTGGTATGGGTATGATTGAATTGAGTTGATATTATGATGATGATATTGGTATGGTGATGTTGGTAGTCTTCCCTAAATGTATGGGGAGTTAGAACAATTGAGTATATGTGGAATTAGTGGTATATCTTTGATGTGGTAGGGGAATTGAAACCCCGATGAATTTGTGAAAACTTGAAAATGAGTGACTATGTGTAATATTGGATACCTTAGGGTAAAATTATAAGGTTATAAGACCCTTGATGAGGGCATACACTTGGATGACTTAATATGCTTGGATGTAGGAATAAATTGAAATTTAAATTTTTGGATTGAGGATTATGAGTAACTTAAAAGAACTATGGAAATGATGTGTTGGATGATTCAATGTTGAAATTGGGACTTTAGTCCATGATGAGTTAATGTTGGCTGAATATAAGTGAGGATATCATATGTATAAAAAAAAATATATAATATAAGAAGTTGAGGAAATTGCCAAGTATGGCATTGGATGAATTTGATTGAAAGTATGAGAGTCCATAAGTTAAGGATGGTTGGACTGGATAAATGTGAGGTAAGAAAATATAACTGAGTGTGGTGTAGTAATGGTACTTGGATGCTTCCATAATGTTGGGTAGCATTGAAATGTTAGGGTTGCGGCCTAATTAGATGTGGATAGTAATCCTGTGATGGTTAAGTGCTAGTATGTATATATGTATAAATATATATGTATTGTGAAGGCCGGGGTGCCTAAATGTATAATTGTGTTGTTTTGAGTTAGTAAACTCTGTGGTAAAAGAAAAATTTTGCAACTGAAATTCCCTATGATGGGAAATGTGAAGAGATTGTCTCTTTGGAGCGTCATTGGATGCTCAATGTGGTATGGGGGATTCATGATGGAGTCCCGGTGTGCAAGTTATACCATGGCACACATGTTGTTAATAATGTGACAATTAATGTTGTCCTGGGTTTCCCCTTGTGGATTGAATCCTAAGAGTTGTTGCTCTTGGAAGTCCCAGGCGAGCGCTGCTCGAAATTGGAATTTATCTGGTGGTCCTGATGCGCAGAATGCATGGACTGTTAAATGAGGGCACTCTTGGTGTCATAGTGAAATGTTGAGAGAAAAAGTGAAGTTATTCTACTTAAGTGGATCTTCTACAGTGTGAGCATGGTTGCTATGAGTCATGATGGACAACGGATTAGAACTGTACCAAATATGGGTACTATTAAGAGTTGAGAATTATGTGTCAAAGAATGAGAAATATGTTGGAATCTTGTGGTGATGACTGTGTTATGGACTAAGACTAATGACTAGTCAAGTGAAATGAGTATGTTGTCGAGAAAAGAACCATATTGGAAAGTTATAGTGCATAGTGCAAAAGTAAGATATAATTAGTATACCATAGGGTACCTATATAAGACTCTGTTTGCCGTTATATATGAGTTTGATGTGAATGTGTTATCTTTGTGTGGCTATCTCCGTATGGATTATGTTCCCGGAGATTATTATTATCTTGTACAAGTAAGATAGTGTGAGGTAGAACCTTGTGATAGTGAGACTGTTAGTACAGCCGTTGGCATGTTACCTCTTCTTGCGTGAATTATAAGGACAGATTCTCTGATTGGTGGGGCATTGCACCTGGGGCCCTTAGGACAGCAAGAGCTCGAGGGGTTAAACCTAAGGATGTTCTTACCCATTGCATTAGAGGATTGTATCTTGTGAGGAACGCAAGAGGTGAATTTGGATAACTGTAAGCGAACAGTAATATGCCTAATATGATGAAATGTGTGAAGTGCCATGAGATGGTAGTTGGAATTATAAAATTGGGCACTCAGAGATGTGCATGAGTGTATACCAAGTGTGGTAGTATGGAATTATGGTTTTACGGAAATTATGAAATGAATTATTGGATTATCACCCTATGTGAAGGGAATGGAAAATTGATTAGTGATGATGGATTGAGTCAAAGTTTTATGTAAAGGCTTGTGATGGTGAGATGCTAAGCTAAGTTGGTGGTCTGAGTGGCCAAGGATTTTGATAAGTGATAAATGATGATATAGTCAAGTAAGAAAATGTGATACTAGTTGTTAAATAGAAATGTATTTGGTAAAATAAAAGGTTGATATCTCTGCCCTGGTGGTAGAGTCACTGATGGAGTGTATGGATGCAAATTATAGTGAGAGATGTGTTGAAAATACACAATGTGGATGTTGTTTTTGACTAGGTACCAAGATATATGGTTGAGTGTGCTAGAGTGTGCTAGTAGTATGTTGAATAGTCCGAGAGACTTGTGTAATGGCCAATATGAAATTATGAAAGTAATGATAGTGATGGATTTAGTCCTTGTGGCATGATAAATAGGCTTTGAAAATCCCTACATGATGGGACAGGTATGGGAAAGAGATGATATGTGACCTTGGAGTGATACATACTGGTTGAATGAAATGATAATGAAGGTGAAATGTATAGAATGAAACAAATGTGGAATTGATAAATGAGTATGGAACGGTAAATAAGGAAAGTTGCTAGTGGAAATCTTAGGCATGTTGCCTTTAATGTGAGAAATCCATGGTGAATTATGTGTTAAGTTTAGAGATGATTAGTTGAAATTGTAAGTATGATTTAATGTATGAAAATTAATGAGTGAATTGATGGTTGAAGGCCTTGAAATGGCTGATGTAAAGTATAAAGTGAAATGTGTGGTCCATTGAGTACCAGTAAAGTGTCTTGAGG
Organism: Gastrolobium villosum; assembly: GCA_032173675.1. Lineage (NCBI taxonomy): Eukaryota > Viridiplantae > Streptophyta > Magnoliopsida > Fabales > Fabaceae > Gastrolobium > Gastrolobium villosum. Next base: position 37,148 of record JAVKPL010011529.1, on the reverse strand, counting down.
AAGTGATCCGCCGTTGTGTTTTGGCGATAATTGGTAAACCTGTAGGGCTGGATTCGAAAGTTGAGCACAGGTATGGTGCTTGTTAAAGATAAAATACTAAGATGAAATTGTACGTCGTAGGTTGAGAACATGAGAAAAGAAAAATGTGTATATACGAGTTGTGGCTAAGTGCCAAAAATGGGGATTTGTCCCTCAGAAAATGAAAGTATAGTGAGCGTGAACTAGATGATTACTCGGTGAATTGCACTGAGAGGCTGTGAGGTTCCATAATAGTGTTTAATGTGGAATAGAAATGTGGAAAAATTTATGACAAGAGTACATACTCCGTAGAAATAAAAATCAGAAAAGGAAAATTGTGGCTGTATTGTGTCAGAAAGTAATAGTTGCCGGTGCGGCATAGATTAAACAGAATGTGGTATGATCCTATAGGCATAGTTGTTGATATGTTAATTAGGTGGGAAAACCTGCCAAGAGAAATTATGGGCTATATGTGTGAGGTAGCCGGACTTGTGAAAAGAAATTGAAAAGAAATTGAAAGAAATTGGCTTGGTAAAGCAGAGAAAGTGCACAACTGTGTGGTGCGCTCCAGTTGTTCACATATGGTGTCACCGGTTGAGATTGAGATTGGGAAGGACTTGAGGTCTCCCATTGGGCCTTTGAAAGGCAAGACTATTGTGAAATGTGGCTGAAAAGCCAAAAGATGGAAATGTAAGTAATTATTTTGGTGTCCGCACACTGATGAAGCTGCTTGGGGACGGGAGACTGAGATTCTTCGGCTGTATCCCGAGTTAGCATATGTGTATAGTTGATTTTGCGGACAAAATTCCTAAAAGGTGGGGTGAATATAACACCTCGGAAAATTAAATGTGAATTTATTTGATAGAATATGAGTTAGAATTGATGGATTAGTGAAAATCAGAGAAATATGGCCAAAATGGGCAAAAAGGGCAAAATGGTAATTTGCCAAAAACGTAAACCGAGACATGAAAAATGGAGTTAGAGGTTTAATATGACAAAAATAATGCTGGAAATGGAATCAGGACGGAAAATTGAGTGAGTAGGCAAAATTGTGAAAAAGTGATGAATAGTGACTTTTTAAGTGAAAGATACTGTGGTGTGAGTGTACCGATAGGTGTGAAATTTTTATGAATATTTTGGAGAAATAAAAATATGTTATGGACTGGAAAAATATGTAGATTAAGAATTTATGATCAGAATTTTTATCGGAATTAAAGTTAGACCGCGTGTGGGACCCGTGTGACCGAAGTCACTTAGCCCCCACACCTTTTTCTCCTTTTCTTTCCTTCTTCTTCCTCTTGTTCCCGTGGAGCTCCTCTTTCTCAACCAAAACAAACCCATTTCTTCCTTTCTTCACTTTGAGAGCATTTCTCCACCAAATCTTGCAAACTTTATGTTGAAATCTATTGTAAACAACCTTCTAAAGCCATTGGTGGTACTCCCAAGCCTTGAAATCATCTCCTTGGGGCGAAAATGGACAAACTCAGATCCGACCCCTTTGGTGTTCTTGGAGTTTTTGGAGTTTTTGGATCTCCTTAGGATTGATGGAGCCTTGGTGGTGTTCCTACACTAGATGGTGAGCATATTTGTGGTACTTTTGTGGTTGATTTTGTAGATCTAGAAATTATGCTTTGAATCTTTAATTCTAGATGTGTGATGATAGAGAGCTCAAATGGAAAAATGCTATTAGATGAAAATGCCTTAGAATGATGCATGAAAGCTAGAAATGCTATGATAATTTTTGGTGAAAAAGTTAGGTTTTTAATTTAGGAAAATTTGAGGAATTTTCATGAAAAAATGGGTATGTGGTGTAATTGAATAATTGAATGATGGACCATTGGTATAGGTTGATAATGTGATTATATGATTAGTGTGTGTGTTAAAATGGAATTGAAAACCTTGTAGAATCAACCTTTGAGGAATTCGAACCATAGAGGTGTTTGGAGGAAAAAAATGATGTAAAGGTTGTGAATTTGATGTGGTATGATATAAAATGATGTTTAATTGGATGATGGTATAGTGTGGTATAGTGGAATGAGAAGAAAGAATGTGTGATTCATGATGTATTTGGTAATTGAGCTATAAAAGAGATTAAAGTAAAATGAATAATTACTTGAGATTAAATGATTGATTTGGAAATGGTTTGATAATCATGTTGTGGATTATCTAGGTTGCCTCTTTTGGACGCTTTGGAAGCGGGTAAGCTTGGAGCTTACGTTTGGAGCATGGGCTCGGTGTTGAGGTAACCTTTGGAACTGGGGTTTAGCCCTTGTGTGCTCCACCACACCTAGTGGAAGGTTGTGGTTGGATTATGTGTTTATGGCATTGTGTGATTATGTGCTTATGTGCATATTGCTTGGATTGTATGAAAAATTGTTTGGTCACTGGCCAGTTGACGTGTGGAGTTTGGACATCCGCTGGATCATTTCGTGACGGAGTGCCAGTTGGAATGTGCCATGGGGTCGACTCTGGGAGCGACACCAGGATGATCCAAACGTGGGACATCCGCCGGATAGGGCTCATGAGGAGTTCCGGTTGGGTTTTGCCATGGAGTCTTCTCAACCATGGGAGAGGCGCCAGGATTGTCTCGGGAGTTATATGATGGAGTCCTTGAAAATGAATCCATGCGTGGATGTTCTCGGGTTGTCTCCAGTTGGTGGGTGATATTGTATTGCTTGCATATTATATGATGTTATATTTGCACATTGAGTGAGCCATGGGGTGGAGAAACCTCCAGGGCCCTTGGTTTACTGAGATATATTTATATATCTCACCCCGTGTTTTGGGGCATCATTTCAGGTTATGTTGAGCCTGGAAGAGTGGAGCATGAGGTGCATGTTGGAGGCACCATGTGATGAGCATTGGATTGGGACACATCTTGCATATGTTTTATGTTTTAAACTTAGATCATGAACTAGTGCATGTTGAAAATGCCATGCCTTTGTATGTTCATGACTACTTGTTAATCCTTTCAACTCGATGTATATGTAGGACTTTAGTATCTATTGTATATTTGAGTGAGCATGGGACTTGTCCATTGCCACATCCATTGTATTAGAAGCCTTGGTGAATATGTTGTAAAATGGACCATGTTTGATGTAAAATGGCCATTATATTAAAGACTTTGTAAATGATGCATAATTGAATGAAAATGCATGGTTGATGGGCCTTGTGCCTACATTAGAGTATGTTTAAGTGTTGTGTGGAGTACTAAGGTGTTTGGGATGGATTACACAACCCTTTTTGGGCTTAAAACGCTGTAATCTGTCACTTTTGCTGCATAGTAATCGATTACCCAAGCATGGTAATCGATTACCATGCAACAGGGGACGAAAAATTAGCTACTGTCTTCACTGGTAATCGATTACTGAGGCTTGGTAATCGATTACCATGTGAGGTAATCGATTACCCAAGCTTGGTAATCGATTACCAGAACAGAGGATGTGAAAAATTGGCTACTGCCTCATTTTTGACAGGTGGTAATCGATTACCACCCACTGGTAATCGATTACCACAGTGTAAATTTTGAAAATTTGAGTTTTTCTGGACTAAAAGAAAGGGGTTTAACTTGATGGGTAGAACTCCACATGGTGCGTGGTTTGAAACCACGCGTAACTAATGTAAAGGGGTAGAACATGGTAAGATATGAAAGTAATTTGATGAGTTTAAATGAGTTGAATAAAAAGAAAAATTAGTGAGGTTGTTAAGCTGAATGCTTCCGCGTATTGCAATTACAATTATAGTGTTGTTTTAATTGATTACGGAAAAGGTTCTAGTTATGAAAAGGAATACGATAAAAGAAAAAAGTTGCCCGTAATTTAATTAACCCAATTACTGTGATTGTAACTGCGCTTAATATCATAATCAATGTTAACAATACCGGTACGTAACGGGCTGTTACAATTTCCGTCCAAAATCTTCGACGGAATCCATTTTCCGTCCAAAAACTTCACAAAGTCAATTTCTTTTGCATTTATTTCATTCTTCTGTTTTCGACGGAATCCATTTTCCATCGTAAAACTTCACAAAATCAATTTCTTTTGTATTTATTTTATTCATCCATTTTCGACGGAATCCATTTTCCGTCAAAAAACTTCACAAAATCAATTTCTTTTGCATTTATTTTATTCATCCATTTTCGACGGAATACATTTTCCGTCAAAAATCTTCGACGGAATCCCTTTTCTATCGAAAAACTTCACAAAATCAAATTCTTTTGCATTTATTTTTTTCATCCATTTTTGACAGAATCCATTTTCCGTCGATGGAATCCATTTTTCGTCGAAAAACTTCACAAAGTCAATTTCTTTTGCATTTATTTTATTCATACATTTTCGACGGAATTCATTTTCCGTCAAAAATCTTCGACGGAATCCATTTTCCGTCAAAAAACTTCGCAAAATCAATTTCTTTTGCATTTATTTTATTCATAAGTTTTCGACGGAATCCATTTTCCTTTGAAAAACTTCACAAAATCACTTTCTTTTGCATTTATTTAATTCATCAGTTTTCGACGAAATTCTTTTTCCGTCGAAAAACTTCACAAAGTGAATTTCTTTTGCAATTTTTTTTATTCATTCGTTTTCGACGGAATTCGTTTTCCGTCAAAAATCTTCGACGCATTCCGTTTTCGACGAAAAACTTCACAAAATCAATTTCTTTTGCATTTATTTTATTCATCAGTTTTCGACGGAATCCATTTTCCATCGGAAAACTTCACAAAATCAATTGCTTTTGCATTTATTTTACTCATCAGTTTTCGAAGGAATTCGTTTTCCATCGAAAAACTACACAAAATGAATTTCTTTTGCAATTTATTTTATTCATTCGTTTTCGACGAAATTCGTTTTCCGTAAAAAATCTTCGACGAAATCCATTTTCATCGAAAAACTTCACAAAATCAATTTCTTTTGCATTTATTTTATTCATCCATTTTCGACGGAATCCATTTTCCGTAAAAACACTTCACAAAATCAATTTCTTTTGCATTTATTTTATTCCTCCATTTTTGACGGAATACATTTTCCATCAAAAATCTTCGACGGAATTATTTTCCGTCAAAAAACGTCACAAAATCAATTTCTTTTGCATTTATTTTTTTCATCCATTTTTGACGGAATCCATTTTCCGTCGAAGGAATCCATTTTCCGTCCAAAAACTTCACAAAATGAATTTCTTTTGCATTTATTTTATTCATCAGTTTTCGACGGAATTCGTTTTCCGTCGAAAAACTTCACAAAATCAATTTCTTTTGCATTTATTTTATTCATCAGTTTTTGACGGAATTCATTTTCCGTCGAAAAACTTCACAAAATCAATTTCTTTTGCATTTAATTTATTCATCAGTTTTCGACGAAATTCTTTTTCCGTCGAAAAACTTCACAAAATGAATTTCTTTTGCAATTTATTCTATTCATCTGTTTTCGACGGAATTCGTTTTCCGTCAAAAATCTTCGACGCAATCCATTTTCGTCGAAAAACATCACAAAATCAATTTCTTTTGCATTTATTTTATTCGTCCATTTTCGACGGAATCCATTTTCCGTCCAAAAACTTCACAAAATCAATTTCTTTCGCATTTATTTTATTCATCCATTTTCGATGGAATTCATTTTCCGTCAAAAATCTTCGACGAAATCCATTTTCCATCGAAAAACCTCACAAAATCCATTTCTTTTGCATTTATTTTATTCATCAGTTTTCGACGGAATCCATTTTCCGTCGAAAAACTTCACAAAATCAATTTCTTTTGCATTTATTTTATTCATCAGTTTTCGACGAAAGTCTTTTTCCGTCAAAAAACTTCACAAAATCAATTTCTTTTGCATTTATTTTATTCTTCCATTTTCGACGGAATACATTTTCCGTCAAAAATCTTCGACGGAATCCATTTTCTGTCGAAAAAATTCACAAAATCAATTTCTTTTGCATATATGTTTTCATCCTTTTTCGACGGAATCCATTTTCCGTCGAAAAACTTTACAAAATCAATTTCTTTTCCAATTTATTTTAGTCATCCATTTTTGACGGAATTCATTTTCCGTCAAAAATCTTCGACGGATTTCCTTTTTCGTCGAAAAACTTCACAAAGTAAATTTTTTTTGCATTTATTTTATTCATCATTTTCCATCGGAAAACTTCACAAAATCAATTGCTTTTGCATTTATTTTACTCATCAGTTTTCGAAGGAATTCGTTTTCCATCGAAAAACTACACAAAATGAATTACTTTTGCAATTTATTTTATTCATTCGTTTTCGACGAAATTCTTTTTCCGTCAAAAATCTTCGACGAAATCCATTTTCATCGAAAAACTTCACAAAATCAATTTCTTTTGCATTTATTTTATTCATCCATTTTCGACGGAATCCATTTTCTGTCAAAACACTTCACAAAATCAATTTCTTTTGCATTTATTTTATTCCTCCATTTTTGACGGAATAAATTTTCCATCAAAAATCTTCGACGGAATCCATTTTCCGTCAAAAAACGTCACAAAATCAATTTCTTTTGCATTTATTTTTTTCATCCATTTTTGACGGAATCCATTTTCCGTCGAAGGAATCCATTTTCCGTCCAAAAACTTCACAAAATGAATTTCTTTTGCATTTATTTTATTCATCAATTTTCGACGGAATTCGTTTTCCGTCGAAAAACTTCACAAAATCAATTTCTTTTGCATTTTTCTTATTCATCAGTTTTTGACGGAATTCATTTTCCGTCGAAAAAGTTCACAAAATCAATTTCTTTTGCATTTATTTTACTCATCAGTTTTCGAAGGAATTCGTTTTCCATCGAAAAACTACACAAAATGAATTTCTTTTGCAATTTATTTTATTCATTCGTTTTCGACGGAATCCATTTTTCGTCGTAGGAATCCATTTTCCGTCAAAAAACTTCATAAAATCAATTTCGTTTGCATTTATTTTATTCATCAGTTTTCGACGGAATCCATTTTCCATCGAAAAACTTCACAAAATCAATTTCTTTTGCAATTATTTTATTCATTAATTTTCGATGGAATTCGTATTTCGTCGAAAAACTTCACAAAATGAATTTCTTTTGCAATTTATTATATTCATCCATTTTCGACGTAATTCGTTTTCCGTCAAAAATCTTCGACGCAATCCATTTTCATCGAAAAACTTCACTAAATCAATTGCTTTTGCATTTATTTTATTCATCCATTTTCGACGGAATCCGTTTTCCTTCAAAAAACTTCACAATATCAATTTTTTTGCATTTATTTTATTCATCCATTTTCGACGGAATCCATTTTCTGTCAAAAAACATCATAAAATCAATTTCTTTTGCATTTATTTTATTCATCCATTTTCGACGGAATCCGTTTTCCGTCAAAAAATTTCACAATATCAATTTCTTTTGCATTTATTTTATTCAACCATTTTCGACGGAATCCATTTTCTGTCAAAAAACTTCAGAATATCAATTTCTTTTGCATTTATTTTATTCATCAGTTTTCGACGGAATTCGTTTTCCGTCGAAAAAATACACAAAATCAATTTCTTTTGCATTTATTTTATTCATCAGTTTTCGACGGAATCCATTTTCCGTCGAAAAACTTCACAAAATCAATTTCTTTTGCATTTATTTTATTCATCCATTTTCGACGGAATCCATTTTCCGCCAAAACACTTCACAAAATCAATTTCTTTTGCATTTATTTTATTCCTCCATTTTCGACGGAGTACATTTTCCGTCAAAAATCTCCGTCGGAATCCATTTTCCGTCGAAAAACTTCACAAAATCAATTTCATTTGCATTTACTTTTTTCATCTTTTTTTTACGGAATCCATTTTTCGTCGAAGGAATCCATTTTCCGTCGAAAAACTTCACAAAGTCAATTTCTTTTGCATTTATTTTATTCATCAGTTTTCGAAGGAATTCGTTTTCCGTCGAAAAACTTCACAAAATCAATTTCTTTTGCATTTATTTTATTCATCAATTTTCGACGGAATTCATTTTCCGTCAAAATTCTTCGACGGAGTCCATTTTCCGTCAAAAAACTTCACAAAATCAATTTCTTTTGCATTTGTTTTATTCATCAGTTTTCGACGAAATCCATTTTCCTTCGAAAAACTTCACAAGATCAATTTCTTTTGCATTTATTTTATTCATCTGTTTTCGAAGAAATTCTTTTTCCGTCGAAAAACTTCACAAAGTCAATTTCTTTTGCATTTATTTTATTCATCAGTTTTCGACGGAATTCATTTTCCGTCGAAAATCTTCACAAAATCAATTTCTTTTGCATTTATTTTATTCATCAATTTTCGACGGAATTCATTTTTCGTCAAAATTCTTCGACGGAGTCCATTTTCCGTCAAAAAACTTCACAAAATCAATTTCTTTTGCATTTATTTTATTCATCAGTTTTCAACGGAATCCATTTTCCTTCGAAAAACTTCACAAGATCAATTTCTTTTGCATTTATTTATTCATCAGTTTTCGAAGAAATTCTTTTTCCGTCGAAAAACTTCATAAAATGAATTTCTTTTGCAATTTATTTTATTCATCCGTTTTCGACGGAATTCGTTTTCCATCAAAAATCTTCGACGCAATCCATTTTCGTCGAAAAATTTCACAAAATCAATTTCTTTTGCATTTATTTTATTCATCCATTTTCGACGGAATCCATTTTCTGTCAAAAAACTTCACAATATCAATTTTTTTGGATTTATTTTATTCTTCCATTTTCGACGGAATCCATTTTTCGTCCAAAAACTTCAGAAAATCAAATTCTTTCGCATTTATTTTACTCATCCATTTTCGACGGAATTCATTTTCCGTCAAAAATCTTCGACGAAATCCATTTTCCATCGAAAAACTTCACAAAATCAATTTCTTTTGCATTTATTTTATTCATCAGTTTTCGACGGAATCCATTTTCCATCGAAAAACTTCATAAAATCAATTTCTTTTGCATGTATTTTTTCCATCCGTTTTCGACGGAATCCATTTTCCGTCGAAAAACTTTACAAAATCAATTTATCTTCCAATTTATTTTAGTCATCCGTTTTTGACGGAATTCATTTTCCGTCAAAAATCTTCGACAGATTTCCTTTTTCGTTGTAAAACTTCACAAAGTCAATTTTTTTTGCATTTATTTTATTCATCCATTTTCAACGGAATCTATTTTCCTTCGAAAAACAACACAAAATCAATTTCTTCAGCATTTATTTTATTCAACCGTTTTCAACGGAATCCATTTTCCTTCGAAAATCAACACAAAAACAATTTCTTCTGCATTTATTTTATTCATCCGTTTTTTATGGAATCCATTTTCAGTCAAAAATCATCACAAAATGAATTTCTATTCCATTTATCTTATTCATCCATTTTCAACGGAATTCATTTTCCGTCAAAAATCTTCGACGGAATCCATTTCTTGTCAAAAAAATTACAAAATAATTTTTTTTTGCATTTATTTTATTCATCCGTTTTCGACGGAATTCATTTTCAGTCAAAAATCTTCGACGAAAATCACTTTCTGTCAAAAATCTTAGACGGAATCCATTTTCCGTCAAAAACTTCACAAAATCAATTTCTTTTGCATTTATTTTACTCATCAGTTTTCGACGAAATCCATTTTCCATCGAAAAACTTCACAAAATCAATTTCTTTTGTATTTACTTTATTCATCAGTTTTCGACGGAATTCGTTTTCCGTCGAAAAACTTCACAAAATGAATTTCTTTTGCAATTTATTTTATTCATCCGTTTTCGACGGAATTCGTTTTCCGTCAAAAATCTTCGACGAAATCCATTTTCGTCGAAGAACTTCAAGAAATTAATTGCTTTTGCATTTATTTTATTCATCCATTTTCGACGGAATCCGTTTTCCGTCAAAAAACTTCACAAAATCAATTTCTTTTGCATTTATTTTATTCATCCATTTTCGACGGAATCCATTTTCCATCAAAAAACTTCACAAAATCAATTTCTTTTGAATTTATTTTATTCATCCATTTTCGACGGAAGACATTTTCCATCCAAAATCTTCGACGGAATCCATTTTCCGTCGAAAAACTTCACAAAATCAATTTCTTTTGCAATTATTTTATTCATCAGTTTCCGACGGAATTCGTTTTCCGTCGAAAAACTTCACAAAATGAATTTCTTTTGCAATTTATTTTATTCATCCATTTTCGATGGAATTCGTTTTCGGTCAAAAATCTCCGTCGGAATCCATTTTCCGTCGAAAAACTTCACAAAATCAATTTCATTTGCATTTACTTTTTTCATCCTTTTTTTACGGAATCCATTTTTCGTCGAAGGAATCCATTTTCCGTCCAAAAACTTCACAAAGTCAATTTCTTTTGCATTTATTTCATTCTTCTGTTTTCGACGGAATCCATTTTCCATCGTAAAACTTCACAAAATCAATTTCTTTTGTATTTATTTTATTCATCCATTTTCGACGGAATCCATTTTCCGTCAAAAAACTTCACAAAATCAATTTCTTTTGCATTTATTTTATTCATCCATTTTCGACGGAATACATTTTCCGTCAAAAATCTTCGACGGAATCCCTTTTCTATCGAAAAACTTCACAAAATCAAATTCTTTTGCATTTATTTTTTTCATCCATTTTTGACAGAATCCATTTTCCGTCGATGGAATCCATTTTTCGTCGAAAAACTTCACAAAGTCAATTTCTTTTGCATTTATTTTATTCATACATTTTCGACGGAATTCATTTTCCGTCAAAAATCTTCGACGGAATCCATTTTCCGTCAAAAAACTTCGCAAAATCAATTTCTTTTGCATTTATTTTATTCATAAGTTTTCGACGGAATCCATTTTCCGTCGAAAAACTTCACAAAATCACTTTCTTCTGCATTTATTTAATTCATCAGTTTTCGACGAAATTCTTTTTCCGTCGAAAAACTTCACAAAGTGAATTTCTTTTGCAATTTTTTTTATTCATTCGTTTTCGACGGAATTCGTTTTCCGTCAAAAATCTTCGACGCATTCCGTTTTCGACGAAAAACTTCACAAAATCAATTTCTTTTGCATTTATTTTATTCATCAGTTTTCGACGGAATCCATTTTCCATCGGAAAACTTCACAAAATCAATTGCTTTTGCATTTATTTTACTCATCAGTTTTCGAAGGAATTCGTTTTCCATCGAAAAACTACACAAAATGAATTTCTTTTGCAATTTATTTTATTCATTCGTTTTCGACGAAATTCGTTTTCCGTAAAAAATCTTCGACGAAATCCATTTTCATCGAAAAACTTCACAAAATCAATTCCTTTTGCATTTATTTTATTCATCCATTTTCGACGGAATCCATTTTCCGTAAAAACACTTCACAAAATCAATTTCTTTTGCATTTATTTTATTCCTCCATTTTTGACGGAATACATTTTCCATCAAAAATCTTCGACGGAATTATTTTCCGTCAAAAAACGTCACAAAATCAATTTCTTTTGCATTTATTTTTTTCATCCATTTTTGACGGAATCCATTTTCCGTCGAAGGAATCCATTTTCCGTCCAAAAACTTCACAAAATGAATTTCTTTTGCATTTATTTTATTCATCAGTTTTCGACGGAATTCGTTTTCCGTCGAAAAACTTCACAAAGTCAATTTCTTTTGCATTTATTTTATTCATCAGTTTTCGAAGGAATTCGTTTTCCGTCGAAAAACTTCACAAAATCAATTTCTTTTGCATTTATTTTATTCATCAATTTTCGACGGAATTCATTTTCCGTCAAAATTCTTCGACGGAGTCCATTTTCCGTCAAAAAACTTCACAAAATCAATTTCTTTTGCATTTGTTTTATTCATCAGTTTTCGACGAAATCCATTTTCCTTCGAAAAACTTCACAAGATCAATTTCTTTTGCATTTATTTTATTCATCTGTTTTCGAAGAAATTCTTTTTCCGTCGAAAAACTTCACAAAGTCAATTTCTTTTGCATTTATTTTATTCATCAGTTTTCGACGGAATTCATTTTCCGTCGAAAATCTTCACAAAATCAATTTCTTTTGCATTTATTTTATTCATCAATTTTCGACGGAATTCATTTTTCGTCAAAATTCTTCGACGGAGTCCATTTTCCGTCAAAAAACTTCACAAAATCAATTTCTTTTGCATTTATTTTATTCATCAGTTTTCAACGGAATCCATTTTCCTTCGAAAAACTTCACAAGATCAATTTCTTTTGCATTTATTTTATTCATCAGTTTTCGAAGAAATTCTTTTTCCGTCGAAAAACTTCATAAAATGAATTTCTTTTGCAATTTATTTTATTCATCCGTTTTCGACGGAATTCGTTTTCCATCAAAAATCTTCGACGCAATCCATTTTCGTCGAAAAATTTCACAAAATCAATTTCTTTTGCATTTATTTTATTCATCCATTTTCGACGGAATCCATTTTCTGTCAAAAAACTTCACAATATCAATTTTTTTGGATTTATTTTATTCTTCCATTTTCGACGGAATCCATTTTTCGTCCAAAAACTTCAGAAAATCAAATTCTTTCGCATTTATTTTATTCATCCATTTTCGACGGAATTCATTTTCCGTCAAAAATCTTCGACGAAATCCATTTTCCATCGAAAAACTTCACAAAATCAATTTCTTTTATTTATTTTATTCATCAGTTTTCGACGGAATCCATTTTCCATCGAAAAACTTCATAAAATCAATTTCTTTTGCATGTATTTTTTCCATCCGTTTTCGACGGAATCCATTTTCCGTCGAAAAACTTTACAAAATCAATTTATCTTCCAATTTATTTTAGTCATCCGTTTTTGACGGAATTCATTTTCCGTCAAAAATCTTCGACAGATTTCCTTTTTCGTTGTAAAACTTCACAAAGTCAATTTTTTTTGCATTTATTTTATTCATCCATTTTCAACGGAATCTATTTTCCTTCGAAAAACAACACAAAATCAATTTCTTCAGCATTTATTTTATTCAACCGTTTTCAACGGAATCCATTTTCCTTCGAAAATCAACACAAAAACAATTTCTTCTGCATTTATTTTATTCATCCGTTTTTTATGGAATCCATTTTCAGTCAAAAATCATCACAAAATGAATTTCTATTCCATTTATCTTATTCATCCATTTTCAACGGAATTCATTTTCCGTCAAAAATCTTCGACGGAATCCATTTCTTGTCAAAAAAATTACAAAATAATTTTTTTTTGCATTTATTTTATTCATCCGTTTTCGACGGAATTCATTTTCAGTCAAAAATCTTCGACGAAAATCACTTTCTGTCAAAAATCTTCGACGGAATCCATTTTCCGTCAAAAACTTCACAAAATCAATTTCTTTTGCATTTATTTTACTCATCAGTTTTCGACGAAATCCATTTTCCATCGAAAAACTTCACAAAATCAATTTCTTTTGTATTTACTTTATTCATCAGTTTTCGACGGAATTCGTTTTCCGTCGAAAAACTTCACAAAATGAATTTCTTTTGCAATTTATTTTATTCATCCGTTTTCGACGGAATTCGTTTTCCGTCAAAAATCTTCGACGAAATCCATTTTCGTCGAAGAACTTCAAGAAATTAATTGCTTTTGCATTTATTTTATTCATCCATTTTCGACGGAATCCGTTTTCCGTCAAAAAACTTCACAAAATCAATTTCTTTTGCATTTATTTTATTCATCCATTTTCGACGGAATCCATTTTCCATCAAAAAACTTCACAAAATCAATTTCTTTTGAATTTATTTTATTCATCCATTTTCGACGGAAGACATTTTCCATCCAAAATCTTCGACGGAATCCATTTTCCGTCGAAAAACTTCACAAAATCAATTTCTTTTGCAATTATTTTATTCATCAGTTTCCGACGGAATTCGTTTTCCGTCGAAAAACTTCACAAAATGAATTTCTTTTGCAATTTATTTTATTCATCCATTTTCGATGGAATTCGTTTTCGGTCAAAAATCTCCGTCGGAATCCATTTTCCGTCGAAAAACTTCACAAAATCAATTTCATTTGCATTTACTTTTTTCATCCTTTTTTTACGGAATCCATTTTTCGTCGAAGGAATCCATTTTCCGTCCAAAAACTTCACAAAGTCAATTTCTTTTGCATTTATTTCATTCTTCTGTTTTCGACGGAATCCATTTTCCATCGTAAAACTTCACAAAATCAATTTCTTTTGTATTTATTTTATTCATCCATTTTCGACGGAATCCATTTTCCGTCAAAAAACTTCACAAAATCAATTTCTTTTGCATTTATTTTATTCATCCATTTTCGACGGAATACATTTTCCGTCAAAAATCTTCGACGGAATCCCTTTTCTATCGAAAAACTTCACAAAATCAAATTCTTTTGCATTTATTTTTTTCATCCATTTTTGACAGAATCCATTTTCCGTCGATGGAATCCATTTTTCGTCGAAAAACTTCACAAAGTCAATTTCTTTTGCATTTATTTTATTCATACATTTTCGACGGAATTCATTTTCCGTCAATTTCTTTTGCATTTAATTCATCAGTTTTCGACGGAATCCATTTTCCGTCGAAAAACTTCACAAAATCAATTTCTTTTGCATTTATTTTATTCATAAGTTTTCGACGGAATCCATTTTCCGTCGAAAAACTTCACAAAATCACTCTTTCTTTTGCATTTATTTAATTCATCAGTTTTCGACGAAATTCTTTTTCCGTCGAAAAACTTCACAAAGTGAATTTCTTTTGCAATTTTTTTTATTCATTCGTTTTCGACGGAATTCGTTTTCCGTCAAAAATCTTCGACGCATTCCGTTTTCGACGAAAAACTTCACAAAATCAATTTCTTTTGCATTTATTTTATTCATCAGTTTTCGACGGAATCCATTTTCCATCGGAAAACTTCACAAAATCAATTGCTTTTGCATTTATTTTACTCATCAGTTTTCGAAGGAATTCGTTTTCCATCGAAAAACTACACAAAATGAATTTCTTTTGCAATTTATTTTATCCATTCGTTTTCGACGAAATTCGTTTTCCGTCAAAAATCTTCGACGAAATCCATTTTCATCGAAAAACTTCACAAAATCAATTTCTTTTGCATTTATTTTATTCATCCATTTTCGACGGAATCCATTTTCCGTCAAAACACTTCACAAAATCAATTTCTTTTGCATTTATTTTATTCCTCCATTTTTGACGGAATACATTTTCCATCAAAAATCTTCGACGGAATCCATTTTCCGTCAAAAAACGTCACAAAATCAATTTCTTTTGCATTTATTTTTTTCATCCATTTTTGACGGAATCCATTTTCCGTCGAAGGAATCCATTTTCCGTCCAAAAACTTCACAAAATCAATTTCTTTTGCATTTATTTTATTCATCAGTTTTCGACGGAATTCGTTTTCCGTCGAAAAACTTCACAAAATCAATTTCTTTTGCATTTTTCTTATTCATCAGTTTTTGACGGAATTCATTTTCCGTCGAAAAACTTCACAAAATCAATTTCTTTTGCATTTAATTTATTCATCCATTTTCGACGGAATTCATTTTCCGTCCAAAATCTTCACAAAATCAATTTCTTTTGCATTTATTTTATTCATCTGTTTTCGACGGAATTCGTTTTCCGTCAAAAATCTTCGACGCAATCCATTTTCGTCGAAAAACTTCACAAAATCAATTTCTTTTGCATTTATTTTATTCGTCCATTTTCGACGGAATCCATTTTCCGTCCAAAAACTTCACAAAATCAATTTCTTTCGCATTTATTTTATTCATCCATTTTCGATGGAAATCATTTTCCGTCAAAAATCTTCGACGAAATCCATTTTCCATCGAAAAACCTCACAAAATCAATTTCTTTTGCATTTATTTTATTCATCAGTTTTCGACGGAATCCATTTTCCATCGAAAAACTTCACAAAATGAATTTCTTTTGCAATTTATTTTATTCATCCGTTTTCGACGGAATTCGTTTTCCGTCAAAAATCTTCGACGAAATCCATTTTCGTCGAAAAACTTCAAAAAATCAATTTCTTTTGCATTTATTTTATTCATCCATTTTCGACGGAATCCGTTTTCCGTCAAAAAACTTCACAAAATCAATTTCTTTTGCATTTATTTTATTCATCCATTTTCGACGGAATCCATTTTCCATCAAAAAACTTCACAAAATCAATTTCTTTTGAATTTATTTTATTCATCCATTTTCGACGGAAGACATTTTCCATCCAAAATCTTCGACGGAATCCATTTTCCGTCGAAAAACTTCACAAAATCAATTTCTTTTGCAATTATTTTATTCATCAGTTTTCGACGGAATTCGTTTTCCGTCGAAAAACTTCACAAAATCAATTTCTTTTGCATTTATTTTATTCATCCATTTTCGATGGAATTCGTTTTCGTCAAAAATCTTCCATTTTCCGTCGAAAAACTTCACAAAATCAATTTCTTTTGCATTTACTTTTTTCATCCTTTTTTTACGGAATCCATTTTTCGTCGAAGGAATCCATTTTCCGTCCAAAAACTTCACAAAGTCAATTTCTTTTGCATTTATTTCATTCTTCTGTTTTCGACGGAATCCATTTTCCATCGTAAAACTTCACAAAATCAATTTCTTTTGTATTTATTTTATTCATCCATTTTCGACGGAATCCATTTTCCGTCAAAAAACTTCACAAAATCAATTTCTTTTGCATTTATTTTATTCATCCATTTTCGACGGAATACATTTTCCGTCAAAAATCTTCGACGGAATCCCTTTTCTATCGAAAAACTTCACAAAATCAAATTTCTTTTGCATTTATTTTTTTCATCCATTTTTGACGAATCCATTTTCCGTCGATGGAATCCATTTTTCCTCGAAAAACTTCACAAAATCAATTTCTTTTGCATTTATTTTATTCATACATTTTCGACGGAATTCATTTTCCGTCAAAAATCTTCGACGGAATCCATTTTCCTTCGAAAAACTTCGCAAAATCAATTTCTTTTGCATTTATTTTATTCATCAGTTTTCGACGAAATTCATTTTCCGTCGAAAAACTTCACAAAGTCAATTTCTTTTGCATTTATTTTATTCATACATTTTCGACGGAATTCATTTTCATTTTCCGTCGAAAAACTTCCCAAAATCAATTTCTTTTGCATTTATTTCATTCATTTTCGACATCAGTTTTCGACGGAATCCATTTTCCGTCGAAAAACTTCACAAAATCGCTTTCTTTTGCATTTATTTAATTCATCAGTTTTCGACGAAATTCTTTTTCCGTCGAAAAACTTCACAAAGTGAATTTCTTTTGCAATTTTTTTTATTCATTAGTTTTCGACGGAATTCATTTTCCGTCAAAAATCTTCACGCATTCCGTTTTCGACGAAAAACTTCACAAAATCGATTTCTTTTGCATTTATTTTATTCATCAGTTTTCGACGGAATCCATTTTCCATCGGAAAACTTCACAAAATCAATTGCTTTTGCATTTATTTTACTCATCAGTTTTCGAAGGAATTCGTTTTCCATCGAAAAACTACACAAAATGAATTTCTTTTGCAATTTATTTTATTCATTCGTTTTCGACGAAATTCGTTTTCCGTCAAAAATTTTCGACGAAATCCATTTTCATCGAAAAACTTCACAAAATCAATTTCTTTTGCATTTATTTTATTCATCCATTTTCGACGGAATCCATTTTCCGTCAAAACACTTCACAAAATCAATTTCTTTTGCATTTATTTTATTCCTCCATTTTTGACGGAATACATTTTCCATCAAAAATCTTCGACGGAATCCATTTTCCGTCAAAAAACATCACAAAATCAATTTCTTTTGCATTTATTTTTTTCATCCATTTTTGACGGAATCCATTTTCCGTCGAAAGAATCCATTTTCCGTCCAAAAACTTCACAAAATCAATTTCTTTTGCATTTATTTTATTCATCCATTTTCGACGGAATTCATTTTCCGTCGAAAAACAAAATCAATTTCTTTTGCATTTTTCTTATTCATCAGTTTTTGACTGAATTCATTTTCCGTCGAAAAAGTTCACAAAATCAATTTCTTTTGCATTTAATTTATTCATCAGTTTTTGACGAAATTCTTTTTCCGTCGAAAAACTTCACCAAATGAATTTCTTTTGCAATTTATTTTATTCATCTGTTTTCGACGGAATTCGTTTTCCGTCAAAAATCTTCGACGCAATCCATTTTCCGTCGAAAAACTTCACAAAATCAATTTCTTTTGCATTTATTTTATTCGTCCATTTTCGACGGAATCCATTTTCCGTCCAAAAACTTCACAAAATCAATTTCTTTTGCATTTATTTTATTCATCCATTTTCGACGGAATTCATTTTCCGTCAAAAATCTTCGACGAAATCCATTTTCCATCGAAAAACCTCACAAAATCAATTTCTTTTGCATTTATTTTATTCATCCAGTTTTCGACGGAATCCATTTTCCGTCGAAAAACTTCACAAAATCAATTTCTTTTGCATTTATTTTATTCATCATTTTCGACGTTTTCATTTTCCACAAAATCTTCGACGGAATCCATTTTCCGTCGAAAAACTTCACAAAATCAATTTCTTTTGCATTTATTTTATTCATCCATTTTTGACGGAATTCATTTTCCGTCAAAAATCTTCGACGGATTTCCTTTTTCGTCGAAAAACTTCACAAAATCAATTTTTTTGCATTTATTTTATTCATCTGTTTTCGACGGAATCTATTTTCCTTCGAAAAAGAACAAAAAATCAATTTCTTCAGCATTTATCTTATTCATCCGTTTTCAACGGAATCCATTTTCCTTCGAAAAACAACACAAAATCAATTTCTTTTGCATTTATTTTATTCATCCGTTTTTTATGGAATCCATTTTCCATCAAAAAACTTCACAAAATCAATTTCTTTTGCATTTATTTTATTTATCTATTTTCGACGGAATTCATTTTCCGTCAAAAATCTTCGACGGAATCCATTTTTCGAAAAAAATTACAAAATATCAATTTTTTTGCATTTATTTTATTCATCCGTTTTCGACGGAATTTTTTCAGTCAAAAATCTTCGACGAAAATCACTTTCCGTAAAAAATCTTCGGGAATCCATTTTCCGTCAAAAAACTTCACAAAATCAATTTCTTTTGCATTTATTTTTTTCATCAGTTTTTGACGAAATCCATTTTCAATCGAAAAACTTCACAAAATCAATTTCTTTTGCATTTATTTTATTCATCAGTTTTCGACGGAATTCATTTTCCGTCGAAAAACTTCACAAAATGAATTTCTTTTGCAATTTATTTTATTCATCCGTTTTCGACGGAATTCGTTTTCCGTCAAAAATCTTCGACGAAATCCATTTTCGTCGAAAAACATCACAAAATCAATTGCTTTTGTATTTATTTTATTCAACCATTTTCGACGGAATCCGTTTTCCGTCAAAAAACTTCACAAAATCAATTTCTTTTGCATTTATTTTATTCATCCATTTTCGACGGAATTCATTTTCCATCAAAAATCTGCACGGAAATCCATTTTCCGTTTGCAAAATCAATTTCTTTTGCATTTATTTTATTCATCAGTTTTCGACGGAATCCATTTTCCATCGAAAAACTTCTCAAAATCAATTTCTTTTGCATTTATTTTATTCATCAGTTTTCGACGAAATTCTTTTTCCGTCGAAAAACTTCACAAAATCAATTTCTTTTGCATTTATTTTATTCATCCATTTTCGACGGAATACATTTTCCGTCCAAAATCATCGACGGAATCCATTTTCCGTCGAAAAACTTCACAAAATCAATTTCTTTTGCGTTTATTTTTTTCATCAATTTTCGACGGAATTCATTTTCCGTCGAAAAACTTCACAAAATCAATTTCTTTTGCATTTATTTTATTCATCAGTTTTCGACGAAATTCTTTTTAAGTCGAAAAACTTCACAAAATCAATTTCTTTTGCATTTATTTTATTCATCCATTTTCGACGGAATACAATTTCCGTCCAAAATCTTCGACGGAATCCATTTTCCGTCCAAAAACTTCACAAAGTCAATTTCTTTTGCATTTATTTCATTCTTCTGTTTTCGACGGAATCCATTTTCCATCGTAAAACTTCACAAAATCAATTTCTTTTGTATTTATTTTATTCATCCGTTTTCGACGAAATTCTTTTTCCGTCGAAAAACTTCACAAAACCAATTTCTTTTGCATTTATTTTATTCATCCATTTTCGACGGAATACATTTTCCGTCAAAAATCTTCGACGGAATCCCTTTTCTATCGAAAAACTTCACAAAATCAAATTCTTTTGCATTTATTTTTTTCATCCATTTTTGACAGAATCCATTTTCCGTCGATGGAATCCATTTTTCCTCGAAAAACTTCACAAAGTCAATTTCTTTTGCATTTATTTTATTCATACATTTTCGACGGAATTCATTTTCCGTTAAAAATCTTCGACGGAATCCATTTTCCGTCGAAAAACTTCGCAAAATCAATTTCTTTTCATTTATTTTATTCATCAATTTTAGACGGAATTCCATTTTCCGTCGAAAAATCTTCACAAAATCAATTTCTTTTGCATTTATTTAATTCATCAGTTTTCGACGAAATTCTTTTTCCGTCGAAAAACTTCACAAAGTGAATTTCTTTTTCAATTTATTATATTCATTAGTTTTCGACGGAAATCGTTTTCCGTCAAAAATCTTCAACGCATTCCGTTTTCGACGAAAAACTTCACAAAATCAATTTCTTTTGCATTTATTTTATTCATCAGTTTTCGACGGAATCCATTTTCCATCGGAAAACTTCACAAAATCAATTGCTTTTGCATTTATTTTACTCATCAGTTTTCGAAGGAATTCGTTTTCCATCGAAAAACTACACAAAATGAATTTCTTTTGCAATTTATTTTATTCATTCATTTTCGACGAAATTCGTTTTCCGTCAAAAATCTTCGACGAAATCCATTTTCGTCGAAAAACTTCACAAAATCAATTTCTTTTGCATTTATTTTATTCATCCATTTTCGACGGAATCCATTTTCCGTCAAAACACTTCACAAAATCAATTTCTTTTGCATTTATTTTATTCCTCCATTTTTGACGGAATACATTTTCCATCAAAAATCTTCGACGGAATCCATTTTCCGTCAAAAAACATCACAAAATCAATTTCTTTTGCATTTATTTTTTTCACCCATTTTTGACGGAATCCATTTTCCGTCGAAGGAATCCATTTTCCGTCCAAAAACTTCACAAAATCAATTTCTTTTGCATTTATTTTATTCATCAGTTTTCGACGGAATTCGTTTTCCGTCGAAAAACTTCACAAAATCAATTTCTTTTGCATTTTTCTTATTCATCAGTTTTTGACTGAATTCATTTTCCGTCGAAAAAGTTCACAAAATCAATTTCTTTTGCATTTAATTTATTCATCAGTTTTCGACGAAATTCTTTTTCCGTCGAAAAACTTCACCAAATGAATTTCTTTTGCAATTTATTCAATTCATCTGTTTTCGACGGAATTCGTTTTCCGTCAAAAATCTTCGACGCAATCCATTTTCGTCGAAAAACTTCACAAAATCAATTTCTTTTGCATTTATTTTATTTGTCCATTTTCGACGGAATCCATTTTCCGTCCAAAAACTTCACAAAACCAATTTCTTTCGCATTTATTTTATTCATCCATTTTCGATGGAATTCATTTTCCGTCAAAAATGTTCGACGAAATCCATTTTCCATCGAAAAACCTCACAAAATC
The DNA here is from genome assembly GCA_032173675.1 of Gastrolobium villosum. Lineage (NCBI taxonomy): Eukaryota > Viridiplantae > Streptophyta > Magnoliopsida > Fabales > Fabaceae > Gastrolobium > Gastrolobium villosum. The sequence goes on along the minus strand of JAVKPL010011529.1, from coordinate 15,424 downwards.
AATTTCTTTTGCAATTATTTTATTCATCAGTTTTCGACGGAATCCATTTTCCGTCGAAAAACTTCACAAAATCAATTTCTTTTGCATTTATTTTATTCATCAGTTTTCGACGAAAGTCTTTTTCCATCAAAAAACTTCACAAAATCAATTTCTTTTGCATTTATTTTATTCTTCCATTTTCGACGGAATACATTTTCCGTCAAAAATCTTCGAAGGAATGCATTTTCCGTCGAAAAAATTCACAAAATCAATTTCTTTTGCATATACTTTTTCATCCGTTTTCGACGGAATCCATTTTCCGTCGAAAAACTTTACAAAATCAATTTCTTTTCCAATTTATTTTAGTCATCCATTTTTGACGGAATTCATTTTCCGTCAAAAATCTTCGACGGATTTCCTTTTTCGTCGAAAAACTTCACAAAGTAAATTTTTTTTGCATTTATTTTATTCATCTGTTTTCCGCGGAATCTATTTTTCTTCGAAAAAGAACACAAAATCAATTTCTTCAGCATTTATCTTATTCATCCGTTATAACACCTCAAGTATTTAAATGTTTATTTTAATGTTATATTATGAAATGAAAGTTGATGGATTAGTGAAAATCCAAGTATTATGGCCAAAAGGGGCAAAAAGGGCAAAATTGTAAATTGCCAACCGTGTGTTAAGAGGCTTAAATATTGAATTAGAGATTTCAAATGACAAAAGTAAGGTTGGAAATGGAATCAGGGCGAAAAATTGAGTAAATAGGCAAATTTGAGAAAAATCGATGAATAGTGATTTTAAGTGTTAAAATACTGAGTTGTGAGTGTACCAATAGGTGTGAAATTTTTATCAATATTTTGGAGAAATAAAAATATGTCATGGGCTGGAAAAATATTTAGATTAAGGATTGGTGATCGGAATTTTTATCGGAGTGAAAGTTAGATCGCGTGTGGGACCTGTGTGACCGAAGTCACTTGGGCCACCTCCCTTTTCTTCTTCTTTTCCTTCTTTCTTCCCTCACTTCCCGTGCGCACCAACAGTGAGCAAAGGAGCCATTTTCACCATTTCTCCATTTTCTTCCCATTTCTTCGTTTCTCCACCGAATCGCTTGGTTTTGGTGTTGAAATCTATCGTAAACAACCTTCCAAAGCCATTGGTAGCATCTAGAAGCCTTGAATCCACCTCTTTGGCCACGTTTTTGGCAAACTCAGATTCGACCCATTAGTGTTCTTGGAGATTTCTTGGAGTTTTGAGCTTCAATTGGTTTAGTGAAGCCTTGGTGTTGATCATACTACCCATTGTAAGTATATTTGTGGTCTTTTGATAGTTGATTTCTTAGATCTATGAAAATGTGTTCAAACCTTTGATTTTAGATGTGTGATGATAGAGAGCCCAAATGCAAAAATGCTATTAGATGAAAAGGCCTTAGAATCATGTTTGTAAGCTAGAAATGCTATGTTAATTTTTGGTGAAAAATATGAGTTTGTAACTTAGGCAAAATTTGAGGAATTTTGATGAAAAATGAGTTTTGGTGTAATTGGGATTTAATGGTTGTTGTAGGGTGCCTCACACGGTTGGATTTGAGAAAAGTTGATTTGGAGCATACGTTTGGAACGGTGTTGCTCGTGTTAAGGTAAACTCTTGGAACTTGGGTTTAATCCCTAGTGAGCTCCACCACACCTAGAGGAAGGTTGTGGTTGGATTATGTAGTGATGACATGATGTGTTTGTGTGCTTGTATGCATATTGCTTGTATTTTGTGAAAATTGTTTGGTCACTGGCCAGTTGACGTGTGTTGGTTTGGACATCCGCTGGATTCGTCCTACGGGAGAATGCCAGTTGGAATGCCATGGTGTTGACTCTGGGAGCGACATCAGGATGATCCAAGCGGGGGACGTCCGCCGGATAGGGCTCATGAGGAGTTCCGGTTGGGTATTGCCATGGAGTCGTCTCAACCATGGGAGAGGCGCCAGGACTGTCTCGGGAGTTATATGATGGAGTCCTTGAACTTGAATCCATGAGTGGATGTTCTTGGGTGTCTCCAGGTGGATGGTGATATTGTTTTACTTGCATAGCATATTATGTCATTTTGGTACATTTTAGTGAGCCATGGAGTGGAGAGAGCCTCTAGCTCCATTGGTTTACTGAGATATATCCGTATATCTCACCCCGTGTTTGGGGGACCACATTTCAGGTCACTATGAGCCGGGAGGAGCTTCGGGCAAGAAGCCCGTATAGTGGACGTTGGATTGGCATGCGGTGCATTGGATTGCATGGCTTTTTGGAGGAGTTTATGGAGTGCACATAGCATACCATTAGTATTTTGAGACTTAGGTCATGAACATATTGCATGATGTTATTTTCCATGCTTTTGTTAGTGTTCATGGTCATATGCTAAGTCTTGATATGTTTTATTATTCATGGCTTGGATAACTGTATATTTTGAGTGAGCATGGGACTTGTCCATCGCCACATTCATAGCCTTGGAGTCTTGATGTGTAATGATGTAAAAATGGTCCATATGTACATGTAAATGGCCATTATTTGAGAATGATGTAATTGATGTTAAACTTAAGGAAAATGCATGATGGAAGGGCCTAGAGCCAACATTAGGACATGATTATGTGTTATGTGGGGTACCAAGGGGTTAGGGATGGATTACACACCCTTTTTGGGGCTCAAAACAGCTGTAATCTGTCATTTTGCTGCATAGTAATCGATTACCCAACCATGGGAATCGATTACCATACAACAGGGGACGAAATTTAGCTACTGTCTTCACTGGTAATCGATTACTGAGGCTTGGTAATCGATTACCATGTGAGGTAATCGATTACCCAAGGTTGGTAATCGATTACCAGAACAGAGGAGGTCAAAATTTGGCTACTGCCTCATTTTTGACAGGTGGTAATCGATTACCACCCACTGGTAATCGATTACCACAGTGCAATTTTTGAAAATTCAGGTTTTTCTTGACTTAAAGAAAGGGGCATAACTTGATGGGTAGAACTCCAAATGATACGTGGTTAGAAACCACGCGTAGACAACGTAAAGGACTACAACTCGGTAAAAGATGAGAGTAAGATGGTGAGTTTAAATGAAATGAATAAAAAGAATGATTTATGATGTTAGAAAGTGTATGATTCCGCAAATGGCATTTACAATTATAGTGTGGTTTTAATTGATTACGGAAAATGTATTTATGAAAAAGAAAAGGAATATGTTAAAAGAAAAATTTGCCCGTAATTTAATTAACCTAATCACTGTGATTGTAACTGCGCTTAATATCATAATCAATGTTAACAATACCGGTGTACAACGGGCTGTTACATTTTATGGTATCAGAGCAGTTTTGTTTAGGGAACTCTGATTGTTTGTGTATGTTGTATCTTGTGTGCCATAGCTATCTGTGAACTATTTATGATTAATGTATATGTGATTCCTCAGTGTGGGTCTGATCAACTCATTCCTTTGTGTTACATGTACAGATATCATGAGTAGGGCACGAGGTCACCGTGGGGCACGTGGTGCAGGTCATTTGCCACCGGATCCGATCACTGCAGCACTGAATGCTCTGCAGGCGGAAACGGCTGCAAACAGAAATATGACAGAGAACCTGATGAAAGCTAATCAGGATATGATGCAGGCCTTTATGGCTGAGTTGAGGGCGGATAGAGGTCGCCCTAGGAGGGAAGATACACCTCCGCATACGGCTACGGTGACTCCTACACCGACGCCATCTGTTACTCCTCAACAGGGGGAGAGCGGGGCTAGTCACCACACTGGTGAGGCTAGTCATCATACTACTACGGATCCTAGTTATGTTCCTGATCCGTCATCTGTTGCCCAATCTACTGGGGCTGCTGGGCAGGTGCTTGATAATGCTGACGATGAGCGTAGGCTCATATCTTTTAGGAAACATAAGCCACCCGCATTTCTGGGGTCAAGGGACCCAAAGGAGGTCACTGCTTGGTTGAGGGGTATGGACAAGATTTTTCAGGTTATGAGGTGTCAAGATCCGCAGAAGTTATTGTATTCTGTCTATATGCTGGAGGGTGATGCCCAGGAGTGGTGGGACAATGTGTCTCGCCCGTTTGTTATTCAGGGAGAGGTCCTTACTTGGACTATGTTTGAAGGATTATTTCATGAAGAATATTTTCCCCGCGATGTTCGGGAGGCAAAGCAAGGTGAGTTCGATAATCTGGTACAGGGAGTGATGACTGTTGATGCCTATGTGGCGAAATTTAATGAGTTTGAAGATGTATTTCCGGATGAGATACCTGAATTCCCACCTGAGAGAGAGATTGAATTCTCGATTGATTTATTGCCTGGTGTGGGGCCGATCTCCTTGGCTCCATATCGGATGTCGCCACTTGAATTGGCTGAATTGAAGAAACATATTGAAGAACTGTCTGCGAAGAATTTTATTAGGCCGAGTGTGTCTCCGTGGGGAGCACCGGTGATATTTGTAAAGAAAAAGGATGGTAGCATGAGATTGTGCACTGACTACCGACAGCTGAATAAAGTGACTATTAAGAACCGGTACCCATTACCGCGTATTGATGATTTATTAGATCAGTTGAGGGGTGCTTGTGTATTTTCAAAGATTGATCTCCGGTCCGGATATCACCAAATTCGGATTAAACCGGAGGATGTACCTAAAACAGCTTTCCGATCCAGATATGGACATTTTGAGTATCAAGTGATTCCTTTTGGGCTTACTAATGCCCCGGCGGTGTTCATGGACTATATGAACCGCATTTTCAAACCGTATTTGGACCAATTTGTAATTGTTTTTATTGATGACATTTTGATCTACTCCAAGAGTAAGGAGGAGCACGTCGATCATTTGAGGACTGTGTTGCAGGTGTTGAAAGATAAGAAGCTATACGCTAAACCGTCTAAGTGTGAATTCTGGTTGTCTGAGGTGCAATTCTTGGGTCACGTTATTTCTGCAAGTGGTGTTGCAGTGGATCCAAGCAAGATTGAAGCGGTAAGTGACTGGGAACGACCTAAAACTGTGACTGAAATTAGAAGTTTTCTGGGGCTTGCCGGCTATTATCGCCGATTTATACAGGGATTTTCTGCAATGGTTCTACCGTTGACTCGATTGACACGAAAGGATACTCCTTTTGTGTGGACCCAGGAATGTGAGGACTGCTTTCTGCTACTTAAAGAGAAATTGACTACTGCTCCGGTGTTGACTCTACCTGATCCGGAGGGTGAGTTTGTATTATATTGCGATGCTTCTAAGAAAGGTTTAGGGAGCGTGTTGATGCAGGAAGGAAAAGTTATTGCATATGCGTCTAGGCAGTTGAAGCCGCATGAAGAAAATTATCCGACGCATGACTTAGAATTGGCTGCTATTGTTTTTGCCTTGAAAACTTGGAGGCATTTTCTGTATGGGATGAAGTTTGCTGTGTTCAGCGACCATAAAAGCTTGAAATATTTATTTGATCAGAAGGAGCTGAATATGAGACAGCGTAGATGGGTTGAATTCCTGAAGGATTATGATTTTGAGTTGAAATACCACCCGGGAAAAGCTAATGTTGTGGCAGATGCATTGAGTAGGAAGTCTGTTAACTTATCTCATATGATGATGTGGGACAATGAAGTGATTGAGCAATTTCGTGACATGAAAATAACGGATTTCTTTGCAGGAAGAATGTGTGATATGGAGTTGACGCGGATTGAAAACGAGCTGCATGAGAAGATTAAAGAGACTCAAATCAGAAATGAAAGTATAAAATATTTGAAAGGCCAGAGTGGCATATCTGTTAATGAACAAGGGTTACTATTATATCAGGGCAGGATTGTTGTGCCCAAGGAACTGGCTGAGGAAGTTATGACTGAGGCCCATAAGGGTCAATATTCTATCCACCCAGGTGCCACAAAGATGTACCAAGATTTGAAAGTTAAGTTCTGGTGGCCTGGTATGAAAAGAGATGTTGCCGAGTACGTGTCTAAGTGCTTGGTTTGCCAGAAAGTGAAAATAGAGCATCAGAAACCTGCTGGATTACTTCAGCCGCTGGATATACCTGAATGGAAATGGGAGAGTATTTCAATGGATTTTGTAGTTGGATTGCCGAGGACACAAGCTGGTTATGATTCGATTTGGGTTATTGTGGACCGACTCACGAAGTCTGCACATTTTCTACCAGTACGTGTGGACTACACCACAGAGAAGTTGGCTACACTGTATGTAAAGGAGATTGTTAGACTCCATGGGATACCGATTAGCATTGTGAGTGATCGGGACCCGAAGTTTACTTCGCGATTTTGGGGAGCCTTGCAGCAGGCTTTTGGCACTCAGCTTCGACTGAGCACTGCTTATCACCCGCAGACTGATGGTCAGACTGAGAGGACCATACAGACACTTGAGGATATGCTGAGAGCATGCACACTGGAACAGGGTAATGCTTGGGATAAGTATTTACCACTGGTTGAATTTTCTTATAACAACAGTTTTCATTCCAGTCTGGGTATGGCACCATACGAGGTTTTATATGGCAGGAGGTGTCGTACGCCCACTTGTTGGACTGAGGTAGGCGATAAAGAAAGATTTGGTCCGGATTTTGTGCAGGAAACGACAGTGCAGATTGAAATGATCAGAGAAAAATTGAAACAGGCACAGAATCGACAGAAAAGTTATTATGACAATAAGCATAGGCCGCTGGAATTTGAGGAAGGTGACCATGTTTTTGTACGTTTGTCGCCGGTCACAGGTGTTGGCCGTGCGTTGGGTGTGAGGAAGCTGAGTCCACGGTTCATTGGGCCATATCAGATTATGAAAAGAGTAGGATTGGTGGCCTATCAGCTTGCCTTACCCCCACAGTTGTCCAATTTACATGATGTCTTTCATGTGTCGCAGTTGCGACGTTATGTTCCGGATGAGTCACATATTGTGATGCCGGATAATATTGAAATCAGGGAGAACTTGAAGACTCCCATCGGTCCTATTGCAGTACTGGACCGCAGTGAAAAGAGACTAAGAAGTAAAGTGATTCCCATGCTGAAGATTCAGTGGGAAGGCCGCACACCTGAGGAGGCTACTTGGGAGCGGGAGGACGAGATTCTCCGGCTGTATCCTGAGTTAGTGAGCAGGTATGATTTAATTTTGCGGACAAAAATTTCAAAAAGGTGGGGTGAATATAACACCTCAAGTATTTAAATGTTTATTTTAATGTTATATTATGAAATGAAAGTTGATGGATTAGTGAAAATCCAAGTATTATGGCCAAAAGGGGCAAAAAGGGCAAAATTGTAAATTGCCAACCGTGTGTTAAGAGGCTTAAATATTGAATTAGAGATTTCAAATGACAAAAGTAAGGTTGGAAATGGAATCAGGGCGAAAAATTGAGTAAATAGGCAAATTTGAGAAAAATCGATGAATAGTGATTTTAAGTGTTAAAATACTGAGTTGTGAGTGTACCAATAGGTGTGAAATTTTTATCAATATTTTGGAGAAATAAAAATATGTCATGGACTGGAAAAATATTTAGATTAAGGATTGGTGATCGGAATTTTTATCGGAGTGAAAGTTAGATCGCGTGTGGGACCCGTGTGACCGAAGTCACTTGGGCCACCTCCCTTTTCTTCTTCTTTTCCTTCTTTCTTCCCTCACTTCCCGTGCGCACCAACAGTGAGCAAAGGAGCCATTTTCACCATTTCTCCATTTTCTTCCCATTTCTTCGTTTCTCCACCGAATCGCTTGGTTTTGGTGTTGAAATCTATCGTAAACAACCTTCCAAAGCCATTGGTAGCATCTAGAAGCCTTGAATCCACCTCTTTGGCCACGTTTTTGGCAAACTCAGATTCGACCCATTAGTGTTCTTGGAGATTTCTTGGAGTTTTGAGCTTCAATTGGTTTAGTGAAGCCTTGGTGTTGATCATACTACCCATTGTAAGTATATTTGTGGTCTTTTGATAGTTGATTTCTTAGATCTATGAAAATATGTTCAAACCTTTGATTTTAGATGTGTGATGATAGAGAGCCCAAATGCAAAAATGCTATTAGATGAAAAGGCCTTAGAATCATGTTTGTAAGCTAGAAATGCTATGTTAATTTTTGGTGAAAAATATGAGTTTGTAACTTAGGCAAAATTTGAGGAATTTTGATGAAAAATGAGTTTTGGTGTAATTGGGATTTGATGGTTGTTGTAGGGTGCCTCACACGGTTGGATTTGAGAAAAGTTGATTTGGAGCATACGTTTGGAACGGTGTTGCTCGTGTTAAGGTAAACTCTTGGAACTTGGGTTTAATCCCTAGTGAGCTCCACCACACCTAGAGGAAGGTTGTGGTTGGATTATGTAGTGATGACATGATGTGTTTGTGTGCTTGTATGCATATTGCTTGTATTTTGTGAAAATTGTTTGGTCACTGGCCAGTTGACGTGTGTTGGTTTGGACATCCGCTGGATTCGTCCTACGGGAGAATGCCAGTTGGAATGCCATGGTGTTGACTCTGGGAGCGACATCAGGATGATCCAAGCGGGGGACGTCCGCCGGATAGGGCTCATGAGGAGTTCCGGTTGGGTATTGCCATGGAGTCGTCTCAACCATGGGAGAGGCGCCAGGACTGTCTCGGGAGTTATATGATGGAGTCCTTGAACTTGAATCCATGAGTGGATGTTCTTGGGTGTCTCCAGGTGGATGGTGATATTGTTTTACTTGCATAGCATATTATGTCATTTTGGTACATTTTAGTGAGCCATGGAGTGGAGAGAGCCTCTAGCTCCATTGGTTTACTGAGATATATCCGTATATCTCACCCCGTGTTTGGGGGACCACATTTCAGGTCACTATGAGCCGGGAGGAGCTTCGGGCAAGAAGCCCGTATAGTGGACGTTGGATTGGCATGCGGTGCATTGGATTGCATGGCTTTTTGGAGGAGTTTATGGAGTGCACATAGCATACCATTAGTATTTTGAGACTTAGGTCATGAACATATTGCATGATGTTATTTTCCATGCTTTTGTTAGTGTTCATGGTCATATGCTAAGTCTTGATATGTTTTATTATTCATGGCTTGGATAACTGTATATTTTGAGTGAGCATGGGACTTGTCCATCGCCACATTCATAGCCTTGGAGTCTTGATGTGTAATGATGTAAAAATGGTCCATATGTACATGTAAATGGCCATTATTTGAGAATGATGTAATTGATGTTAAACTTAAGGAAAATGCATGATGGAAGGGCCTAGAGCCAACATTAGGACATGATTATGTGTTATGTGGGGTACCAAGGGGTTAGGGATGGATTACACACCCTTTTTGGGGCTCAAAACAGCTGTAATCTGTCATTTTGCTGCATAGTAATCGATTACCCAAACATGGTAATCGATTACCATGCAACAGGGCACGAAAATTGGCTACTGTCTTCACTGGTAATCGATTACTGAGGCTTGGTAATCGATTACCATGTGAGGTAATCGATTACCCAAGGTTGGTAATCGATTACCAGAACAGAGGAGGTCAAAATTTGGCTACTGCCTCATTTTTGACAGGTGGTAATCGATTACCACCCACTGGTAATCGATTACCACAGTGCAATTTTTGAAAATTCAGGTTTTTCTTGACTTAAAGAAAGGGGCATAACTTGATGGGTAGAACTCCAAATGATACGTGGTTTGAAACCACGCGTAGACAACGTAAAGGACTACAACTCGGTAAAAGATGAGAGTAAGATGGTGAGTTTAAATGAAATGAATAAAAAGAATGATTTATGATGTTAGAAAGTGTATGATTCCGCAAATGGCATTTACAATTATAGTGTGGTTTTAATTGATTACGGAAAATGTATTTATGAAAAAGAAAAGGAATATGTTAAAAGAAAAATTTGCCCGTAATTTAATTAACCTAATCACTGTGATTGTAACTGCGATTAATATCATAATCAATGTTAACAATACCGGTGTACAACGGGCTGTTACATCCGTTTTCAACGGAATCCATTTTCCTTCGTAAAACAACACAAAATTAATTTCTTCTGCATTTATTTTATTCATCCGTTTTTTATGGAATCCATTTTCCATCCAAAAACTTCACAAAATGAATTTCTATTCCATTTATATTATTCATCCGTTCTCAACGGAATTCATTTTCCGTCAAAAATCTTCGACGGAATCCGTTTTTTGTCGAAAAAAATTACAAATTTTTTTTTTTTGCATTTATTTTATTCATCCGTTTTCGATGGAATTCATTTTCAGTCAAAAATCTTCGACGAAAATCACTTTCCGTAAAAAATCTTCGACGGAATCCATTTTCCGTCAAAAAACTTCACAAAATCAATTTCTTTTGCAATTTATTTTATTCATTCGTTTTCGACGAAATTCGTTTTCCGTCAAAAATCTTCGACGAAATCCATTTTCGTCGAAAAACTTCACAAAATCAATTTCTTTTGCATTTATTTTATTCATCCATTTTCGCCGGAATCCATTTTCCGTCAAAACACTTCACAAAACCAATTTCTTTTGCATTTATTTTATTCCTCCATTTTTGACGGAATACATTTTCCATCAAAAATCTTCGACGGAATCCATTTTCCGTCAAAAAACATCACAAAATCAATTTCTTTTGCATTTATTTTTTTCATCCATTTTTGACGGAATCCATTTTCCGTCGAAGGAATCCATTTTCCGTCCAAAAACTTCACAAAATCAATTTCTTTTGCATTTATTTTATTCATCAGTTTTCGACGGAATTCGTTTTCCGTCGAAAAACTTCACAAAATCAATTTCTTTTGCATTTTTCTTATTCATCAATTTTTGACTGAATTCATTTTCCGTCGAAAAAGTTCACAAAATCAATTTCTTTTGCATTTAATTTATTCATCAGTTTTCGACGAAATTCTTTTTCCGTCGAAAAACTTCATCAAATGAATTTCTTTTGCAATTTATTCAATTCATCTGTTTTCGACGGAATTCGTTTTCCGTCAAAAATCTTCGACGCAATCCATTTTCGTCGAAAAACTTCCCAAAATCAATTTCTTTTGCATTTATTTTATTCGTCCATTTTCGACGGAATCCATTTTCCGTCCAAAAACTTCACAAAATCAATTTCTTTCGCATTTATTTTATTCATCCATTTTCGATGGAATTCATTTTCCGTCAAAAATGTTCGACGAAATCCATTTTCCATCGAAAAACCTCACAAAATCAATTTCTTTTGCATTTATTTTATTCATCAGTTTTCGACGGAATCCATTTTCCGTCGAAAAACTTCACAAAATCAATTTCTTTTGCATTTATTTTATTCATCAGTTTTCGACGAAAGTCTTTTTCCATCAAAAAACTTCACAAAATCAATTTCTTTTGCATTTATTTTATTCTTCCATTTTCGACGGAATACATTTTCCGTCAAAAATCTTCGACGGAATCCATTTTTCGTCGAAAAAATTCACAAAATCAATTTCTTTTGCATTTATTTTATTCATCCGTTTTCGACGGAATCCATTTTCCGTCGAAAAACTTTACAAAATCAATTTCTCTTCCAATTTATTTTAGTCATCCGTTTTTGACGGAATTCATTTTCCGTCAAAAATCTTCGACGGATTTCCTTTTTCGTCGAAAAACTTCACAAAGTCAATTTTTTTTGCATTTATTTTATTCATCTGTTTTCAACGGAATCTATTTTCCTTCGAAAAAAAACACAAAATCAATTTCTTCAGCATTTATTTATTCATCCGTTTTCGACGGAATACATTTTCCGTCAAAAATCTTCGACCGAATCCATTTTCCGTCGAAAAACTTCACAAAATCAATTTCTTCTGCATTTATTTTATTCATCCGTTTTTTATGGAATCCATTTTCCATCAAAAAACTTCACAAAATGAATTTCTATTCCATTTATCTTATTCATCCGTTTCCAACGGAATTCATTTTCCGTCAAAAATCTTCGACGGAATCCATTTTTTTGTCAAAAAAAATTACAAAATAATTTTTTTTTGCATTTACTTTATTCATCCGTTTTCGACGGAATTCATTTTCAGTCAAAAATCTTCGACGAAAATCACTTTCTCTCAAAAATCTTCGACGGAATCCATTTTCCGTCAAAAACTTCACAAAATCAAATTCTTTTGCATTTATTTTACTCATCAGTTTTCGACGAAATCCATTTTCCATCGAAAAACTTCACAAAATCAATTTCTTTTGTATTTATTTTATTCATCAGTTTTCGACGGAATTCGTTTTCCGTCGAAAAACTTCACAAAATGAATTTCTTTTGCAATTTATTTTATTCATCCGTTTTCGACGGAATTCATTTTCCGTCAAAAATCTTCGACGAAATCCATTTTCGTCGAAGAACTTCAAGAAATCAATTGCTTTTGCATTTATTTTATTCATCCATTTTCGACGGAATCCGTTTTCCGTCAAAAAACTTCATAAAATCAATTTCTTTTGCATTTATTTTATTCATCCATTTTCGACGAAATTCATTTTCCTTCAAAAATCTTCGACGGAATCCATTTTCCGTCGAAAAACTTCATAAAATCAATTTCTTTTGCATTTATTTTATTCATCGGTTTTCGACGGAATCCATTTTCCGTTGAAAAACTTCACAAAGTCAATTTCTTTTGCATTTATTTTATTCATCAGTTTTCGACGAGATTTTTTTTCCGTCGAAAAACTTCACAAAATCAATTTCTTTTGTATTTATTTTATTCATCAATTTTCGACGGAATTCATTTTCCGTCAAAAATCTTCGACGGAATCCATTTTCCGTCAAAAACTTCACAAAATCAATTTCTTTTGTATTTATTTTATTCATCAGTTTTCGACGGAATTCGTTTTCCGTCGAAAAACTTCACAAAATGAATTTCTTTTGCAATTTATTTTATTCATCCATTTTCGACGGAATTCGTTTTCCGTCAAAAATCTTCGACGAAATCCATTTTCGTCGAAGAACTTCAAGAAATCAATTGCTTTTGCATTTATTTTATTCATCCATTTTCGACGGAATCCGTTTTCCGTCAAAAAACTTCATAAAATCAATTTCTTTTGCATTTATTTTATTCATCCATTTTTGACGAAATTCATTTTCCTTCAAAAATCTTCGACGGAATCCATTTTCCGTCGAAAAACTTCATAAAATCAATTTCTTTTGCATTTATTTTATTCATCGGTTTTCGACGGAATCCATTTTCCGTTGAAAAACTTCACAAAGTCAATTTCTTTTGCATTTATTTTATTCATCAGTTTTCGACGAGATTTTTTTTCCGTCGAAAAACTTCACAAAATCAATTTCTTTTGTATTTATTTTATTCATCAATTTTCGACGGAATTCATTTTCCGTCAAAAATCTTCGACGGAATCCATTTTCCGTCAAAAACTTCACAAAATCAATTTCTTTTGCATTTATTTTATTCATCAGTTTTCGTCGGAATGCATTTTCCTTCGAAAAACTATACAAGATCAATTTCTTTTGCATTTATTTTATTCATCAGTTTTCGTAGAAATTCTTTTTCCGTCGAAAAACTTCCCAAAATGTATTTCTTTTGCAATTTATTTTATTCATCCGTTTTCGACGGAATTCGTTTTCCATCAAAAATCTTCGACGCAATCCATTTTCGTCGAAAAACTTCACCAAATCAATTTCTTTTGCATTTATTTTATTCATCCATTTTCGACGGAATACATTTTATGTCAAAAAACTTCACAATATCAATTTCTTTTGCATTTATTTTATTCATCCATTTTCGACTGAATCCATTTTCCGTCCAAAAACTTCACAAAATCAATTTCTTTTGCATGTATTTTTTTCATCCGTTTTTGACGGAATCCATTTTCCATCGAAAAAGTTTACAAAATCAATTTCTCTTCCAATTTATTTTAGTCATCCGTTTTTGACGGAATTCATTTTCCGTCAAAAATCTTCGATATATTTCTTTTTTCGTCGAAAAACTTCACAAAGTCAATTTTTTTGCATTTATTTTATTCATCCATTTTCAACGGAATCTATTTTCCTTCGAAAAACAACACAAAATCAATTTCATCAGCATTTATTTTATTCATCCGTTTTCAACGGAATCCATTTTCCTTCGAAATATAACACAAAATCAATTTCTTCTGCATTTATTTTATTCATCCATTTTTTATGGAATCCATTTTCCGTCAAAAATAATCACAACATGAATTTCTATTCCATTTATCTTATTCATCCGTTTTCAAAGGAATTCAATTTCCGTCAAAGATCTTCGACGGAATCCATTTTTTGACGAAAAAAATTACGAAATAATTTTTTTTTGCATTTATTTTATACGTCCATTTTCGACGGAATTCATTTTCAGTCAAAAATCTTCAACGAAAATCGCTTTCTGTCAAAAATCTTCGACGAAATCCATTTTCCGTCAAAAAACTTCACAAAATCAATTTCTTTTGCATTTATTTTATTCATCAGTTTTTGACGAAATCCATTTTGCATCGAAAAACTTCACAAAATCAATTTTTTTTGTATTTATTTTATTCATCAGTTTTCGACGGAATTCGTTTTCCGTCGAAAAACTTCACAAAATGAATTTCTTTTGCAATTTATTTTATTCATCGGTTTTCGACGGAATTCATTTTCCTTCAAAAATCTTCGACGAAATCCATTTTCGTCGAAGAACTTCACAAAATCAATTGCTTTTGCATTTATTTTATTCATCCATTTTCGACGGAATCCGTTTTCCGTCAAAAAACTTCACAAAATCAATTTCTTTTGCATTTATTTTATTCATCCATTTTCGACGGAATTCATTTTCCTTCAAAAATCTTCGACGGAATCCATTTTCCGTCGAAAAACTTCACAAAATCAATTTCTTTTCTTTTATTTTAGGAATCCATTTTCGACGAAATTCTTTTTCCGTAGAAAAACTTCACAAAATCAATTTCTTTTGCATTTATTTTATTCATCCATTTTCGACGGAATTCATTTTCCGTCAAAAATCTTTGACGGAATCACTTTTCCGTCGAAAAACTTCACAAAGTCAATTTCTTTTGTATTTATTTTATTCATCAGTTTTCGACGAAATCCATTTTCCATCGAAAAACTTCACAAAATCAATTTCTTTGCATTTATTTTATTCATCCATTTTCCGTCAAAAAACTTCACAAAATCAATTTCTTTTGTTTTTATTTTATTTATCCATTTTCAAAGGAATACATTTTCCGCCAAAAATCTTCGACGGAATCCCTTTTCCGTCGAAAAACTTCACAAAGTCAATTTCTTTTGCATTTATTTTATTCATCAGTTTTCGACGAAATCCATTTTCCATCGAAAAACTTCACAAAATAAATTTCTTTTGCATTTATTTTATTCATCCATTTTCGACGGAATCCATTTTCCGTCATAGAACTTCACAAAATCAATTTCTTTTGCAATTATTTTTTTCATCCGTTTTCGACGGAATCCATTTACCATCGTAGGAATCCATTTTCCGTCGAAAAACTTCACAAAATCAATTA